>PVKN010024101.1:0-14552 GCA_004027915.1 Capromys pilorides
TTTCTTGCCTCACAGACGTCCCACTAATTATGCATAATTTACCTACTTTGATTTTCTATGAAATTGTCAGCCTTAAGGTCAGAGTACAGCAATTTATTGGTTTGTGCTACAGAAATAAATTGAGGGCATTTGGAGCTAAAGTCTTTAATGTGTGCAGTTGGGGCCATGATGTGAAGCTGTCTCCTATTTATAGACGGGCAAGCTTAATTGTTGCTTTTCAATTTAAATAGAAAGGCTCTGTTTACTGCTGCTTTTAATTGTAGCAAGCTGGTGAAAAAGCATGTAGGGCCTCTTCAGTAAAGGCAACTCAATAAAAGCATTTTGTCAGTAAATTATTATTGCCATCATGAAAACCATGAACATCATTCTAATATAAAGGCGAGCATCAACTTAGTGCTTTTACATTGCATTTTCTTAGCTCTCCCCCCTCGCTCCCTCTCATGGTAGGACACTAGAGCTGATTATCTTGGGCACTGTGACTGTCCTTAATCTCTAGTCTTTTAGATAAGAAACTGAATTCCTATTTCCAGGCTGAGAAATGATTATGCTGGAGTCAGGGAAAGGAAAGATTGAGTGGGAAATTCCTCCCTTGTCTGTACATGCCTGGCCTGAAGGGACTATAAGGTATGCTAAATCTTTACTTATGGGCTTCACTTGTATATCTCTTTTGAAAAGTTTTCTATCAACTATGCCATTTTAGCCTCAAATTCCTATGAATTTGGTACAGTGAAGTTTCATCCTGATCAGAATAAAACCACAAACCCATAGTATTAACAAGAAAGCTGTACAAGAAAGAGCTGCCATATGGCGAGACAGGGATGGATGAAGGTTCAATTTCTCCAAAAGTGACCACAGAAATATCTGCCATTCAATATTCTCTCCTGAGCCTCAGCACCCCCATCAAAAGCAGCATCTATGGATCTCGAGTCTTCAGGAGTAGAATACAGCCATCACAAGTCTGAGTGACTTCTCAGGTCAGTAATAAAAGGCACTAAGTTTCCACTTTCTGCCTTTCAGGTGGGTCAGCCTTGGAGTTCAGCTATCATGCTGTGAGGAAGCCCAGGCTTTGTGAAGAGGCTCCCTGTAAGCGTCCAGCTGAAGTTCCAACTGACAGCTAGCATCCACACAAGTATCTCACCTGGTGGCAAGGAGACACCCAGGGAAGAAAGATCAGGAGAAGATGGCTATTTACAAATCTGAGTAATCCCACATTGCTGACACCTTGACTCTGAACTTCAACCCCCAGAATGATTAAAACAAGTGGTATTGTGGAAGCCTTCAGTACATGGTCTTGCTGGGCACTCCAGAGAGTAATATGCAACATCACTAGGAGCAAAGTGTGTTAATATCAGAGGAAGGATCTACAGATGGGGAAGGTAATGTAGAAAAAAGAGTGCTTACTAAAGGTTATGGTTTCATTTTCTTCTAGAAATAAGGAAATGAGAGCCCACAAATTTGACTGACACATGTTTCACAGCTAATTTAAAGATAGATTCAAAATTGGAAAAGTGTAGCCTTCACCAATAACCTTTTAGTTTAAGTCTCAGATATCCACCATTTAGCCCCAGTTAGCTGAGTGGCATTTCAGAGCACCAACTGCCTACACAGCACCTGCCCCTTATTTCTTCTTTCTAACATAACTTCAATCCTTTTCCAGTGTTCAATCCTCCTGCAGCTCAAGTGATTCAGAGGAACCCCCTAACCTTAGCCTCGGCCTCAGCCTCAGGGGTGAATCTGAGTGGATTAAGGGTTATCTCATCCCCTCTGTGTGATCAGTTTGTATCAAGTCACTTGACATACTTTTAGATAGTGATATGTGAGGAGACACTTTTTGGAGACCTCTGTGTAAGTTTCCTCTTGCTGTTAAATATAAACTATTTTTTTCTCATTCCCCAGATCTGAATAAAAAAATGGATGAATCCAAAAGTGTCGCCTGGTAGGAACCAGCCTTAAAAATGAACCTAATCATGTTAATTTCAAACACAAAACATGTAGAGAACCCAAGCCTTTAATAACATTGGGATGCTGAATCAACTAACTCCTGTTCAATTGACTATTAAATGATTTTATGATTGCCCTCATTAAAAACCTAGTTTAGAGATTTTGATATAACTGTAAATTAATGACTACAAAGCATATTCCAGTAATTCTGAATGTTTCTAAAAGAGTAAATGAGCCCTACTCTGTGCCTCCAAACCTCAACAGCCAGAATTGGATTTATGGTTTCAAATTCTGTCTTCTTAGGCTGTAAATGGGCCAATGGCTTCTCTCACATATGAATAACCATTGAATGAAATGTGCAATCTCTCCAAACCAGTACTGAAGTAGAAAGTCCTGGAAGTGAGATCTCAGCCTTAGCATACTTTGTTCTCTGCAACACAGTTTGGGATTATTTGGTAGCACCCTGTGCAGCAGAACAAGAGAATGCTGGCCTGTTGAGCAAGTTTACAACTAGAAAAGAGGTCAAGTTCTTCTTTTGTCCTAGGGGGTCCTTTGCTGGCACAATAGAGGTTTAGCAAGTCTTAGTGAAAATGAAGTTAGTTCATAGTTTTAGTCTGGTAATGACATCCTTGAAAATGAGCTTGTGGCATCATTTATATAATAACAACTTTCAAATACTAATATTTATTACTGAGCCTTGGTTCTTAGTTTAAAGATTTGAGTGATTTTCTTTCATTTTCAACTCTGTGATATGCAGTATTCCTGTCAGTCACACTGTACAAATGATTCTGGACCAAGAGGCTGATTTTTCACTAGTTGGTTGAATCAAGACTTCAGTCTAGGATTTCTGACCCCTAGTCCAATGCTGTTCCCAATAATTTCTCTGCTTGAGCTCTTTCTCTTTTAAAAGTCACATTTACCTTAATATATTTTTAAAATAAAATTTTTGGGATAATTGTAGATTCATGTGGAGTTATAAAAGATGATACAGAGAGTTCTTCTGTAGTTTCTCCAGATACCAACCTCCATGGTGACATCTTCCAAAACTATAGTGGAATAGCACAGACAGGCCACTGATATTGATACACTATTCTTTTCTTCTTTTTTTATGTATTTGGTACGGGGTCTACAGAGTCTACAAGGTCTCACTACATGGATCAGACTCAGTGATTCTCCTGTTTTCAGCCTTCCACATGCTGGGTTGATAGGTGCACGCCACCAGGCTCAGTCTCAATTGCTATCTCAACATGCCCTGGGGGCAGGGCCATCATGGAACACCAGGGATCCAACTCCAACTGCTGCACTCTGCCTAAGCAGATGCGTTAGTCTGCTGAGCTATCTGGCTGGTCCTTGATATTGATACGCTAAAGAATATTTCCCTGGGATCACTCAAGCCACATTTCACTTATAGTCACAGAGATTTTCCTTCTACCTTTTTCTGTTACTTAGCCCTGGCAACTAACAATCCGTTTTCCATTTCTTCAATTTTGTCATTTTAAGGCATGAAAGCTTTTGGTTTGATCTTTCCTTCACTTAGCATAACTCAGGAGATTCATTCAGGTTATTGCTTGTATTGATAATTTCTTCCCTTGTGTTGCTGAGTATTACTTCATGGTAAGGAATGGTCCGTTAAATCGTTCTCTGCTGTAAGGATGTTCAGGCTGCTTGAAGTTTTCGACTACTACAAATAAATCTGTTATAAATATTCATGTAGATGTTTTTGCATGAACACATACTTTCCTTTGTCTGGGATAGGTGCCCGGGAGTGAACTTGCTGGGTCATATGGGAATGTCTGTTTATTTAAAAATATACTGTGAAATTCTTTCCAGAATGACTGTACCACTTTATATTCTCACCAGCAATATGTGAGTGTTAAAATGTCTCTGCAAGCTTGCCAGAATTTGGTGCTATTGATTCTTATTTAAGCCATTCCGATAGGTATGCAATGATTTCTCACTCTGGCTTTAATTTGCTTTTCTCCAATGACTAATGATGTTGAACATCTATTTGTAAATGTTTGTTTGCTATTAGTATATTAGATATATCTCTTCTTATCTTTTTCTTATTTTCTAACTAGATTGTTTGTTAGTTAATTTTTTTAAAAAATGTATTTAGGATATGGTCTCCAGGGTCTCCAGGGTCTCCAGAGTCTCACTAAGTAGATCAGACTTGTAGTAATTCTTCTGTTTTCAGCCTCCCAGGTGTTGGGATTACAGGTGTGTGCCACCATGCCCAGTCTCAATTGCTGTCACAGCATGCCCCCAGGGACGAGGCCAGCACAGGAAGTCTGTGGATTGAACCCCTGGCCCCTGATCCTGCTTTCAGGTGCTTTAATCTACTGAGCTATCTGGTCAGCTGGGTCAGCCCAGCTGTGGATTTTTTTTTTTTTTTTTTGTGGAACCGGGGTTTAAACTCAGGACCTTGCACTTGCCAGGCAGGCACTTGTGCCACTGAGCTATCTCCCTGGCCCCTAGAACATGGCCTTGTGACCTCTGTAGTAGCTAATGAAAAGCTGCTTTTAGGCCAGGCAGATAGCTCAGAAATACAGCACCTGCTTGGCAAGTGCAAGATCCTGAGTTTGAATCCCAGCACAGAGTGAGAGAGCAGAATTATATTATGGCATTTTTCAGATCTAATGTTATCATTTAATTCTTTTTTTATAGAAATGTACCATTTTATTACAAAGAGTTTCACAAAAAGTGAAAGTATCTCAGAAAAAGGAAGCTAGACTACCAACCTCCACCTCAGAACTGGAGAAGACAGGGTAATGCGAGCCGCTTAGCTCATTTGGGGCCAATGTGAAGGTATGAGAAAAGAATCAATCTAAAAATGGCAGATGTTACTGTAGGAGCTCAAAGAACAGGGGACCCTAAAGATGTAGCCACCCCTTTCAGAACACTTAACACTAAACAGGCCCTCAGCATGTCAGGATTTCATCTTATGGCTGCATCACTTCCATCCAGATCTGTACGCTTTATGATTTAAAGCTAAGACTTGGGAAGAGGTGGGGACCATGATCGCTGCTAGAAAAGTTTCCCCAGCATAGCTGCCCTGCACTCAAGGGCCCTGGCTCCTCTCTAGTCCCTGGGGACATTTATATTTAATATATTTTACTATAAATATACAGAGAAATAGAAAATATAAAATCTGAGGAGTTAGAGGGAAAAAACTAGGGAACATGGCCAGAAGCCTGAGCTGGAAAGGGCTGCTTAGGCCAACTTGGCCTCCTTTTCTGGCCCCTTTGGCTTCTGGCTTCTCCTCCTTGATCTTCTCCTCTTCGGTCACCTCTTTCTTTTCTTCTGGTTCTTTCTCTATCTCATCTTCTGTTTTGACCATCTTGGCTTTCTTGAAGTTGGAAGAGTCCTTGCAGCCTCCTTCACCCTCCTCATCTGAGTCAGAAAACTCTTCCTCACAGATGATTTGTTTGTTGGGAGAGCAGATTGAGGTCCACTTGTCAGGGTCTTCTTTGTCCTTATTACCACTCTCCTCAGGAGTGGCATCCTCAGGAGCTACCCGCATTTGGAACTCAGGTGCGTAGGTCAGCATTCTCATGTTCTCAAAGAGCCACTGTTTGATCTTCTCCAGGTACTTGCCAGTGTTCTGGTTAGTCATATTGGAAGAATTGATGTGAAGCTTGAAATCTGGTCCAAAGTATTTGAAGTAGTCATTGTATGGGAGTTCATTAGGGATCTCTGTGTCTAGGGCCACAGATGTTTCATATGCCCAGCACTGGGAAAAATTATGAATGGTGTAACCATCTCCTCCCAGCATCAGCATAGGCAGGTTGAAGCTTTTGACAAATTCCATACACTTGGCATTGCACTTTGATGGTTAGATTGAGGCAACGTGGCCAATCCCCAGAGATGGAGTCTGAGCCACTCTGTAAGACTACTGCATTATAATGGCTGGAATATCTCCAATACTTTGGACATGGCCAGCTTGAAAATGGCCTCACAGGACTCGTCATTAATCTTATCTCAGAGTGAGTAGTTAACAGCATAATACTTGCCTTTGCCAGCCCCAATATCCTGTAGATCCCCAGTTCCTGGGAAGTGCTGTCCATACTTATGAAAGGACACAATCATGACCCAGTCTGTGGTATAGAAGGCCTTTTCTATGCCATTACCATAGTGAATATCAATATCAATATATAGCACTCTTTGGTGATACTTTAGCACTTCCAGGATGGCCAAGATGATATTATTGACATAACAGAATCCAGACGCCTGGAACTTCTTTGCATGGTGTAGGCCCCCAGCCCAATTCACAGTGATGTCCATCTGCTGTTTATTAAGTTTCAAGCACTTGCTACAGAACTACCAGTGGACAACTGACAGAACTCAAACATGCCATCAAATACTGGACAATCCCCACCAATCTTGAATCTCTGTATCTGCTTGCTGTGTTCAGACGTGTTATCTGGACAAATGGAATGCAAGAACTTAATGTAGTCATCACTATGGTACTTGGTCATCTCCTGAGCATTGGTCTTGTGAGGGCAATAGATTTCCATCTTTTGGTAGAGGCCATAGTTGAGCAGCAGATTGTGAGTCATGAGGTTTCGGTGAGGCTTCACTGGATGACCTTATCCATAATGGTAATTTCCAACATCCCCCATTGTAATAGTAACAGATTTCCCTCCTGGTGCCCTGAGTCTGCGCCATCTTTCTGCCTCCAGGCCCTCCCGTGAATTGGGCTATCATTTGATTCTTATACTGCCTCTAACTTTGCTAAAATTTTCTCCTTTTAATCACAAAATATGCTCATAGTTATTGTTGAAGCAGTTTTGTGACCTCTACTTTAAAATCAACATTTTAAAATCAGACAATTTAAACTTTTCCTTTATCTCAGTGTAGTCTTAAAGTTTTGTTAGTGCATTGTGATTCTACCATCCTAATGTTTTCTTCAAGTATAAGAAAAAACAAGATAAGATTTTTTTCTGTAATTGTCATTACATCAGGGAGACTTAATTTAACTGTGATGTCATTTAATCCAATGCTCTTTCCTCCTAGTATTTGGCAGCTGTAGAGGGTCAGAGAGAGCATGCTGTTTCTCCCCTAGGTCTGTAGACACATGTCTGAGCTTCCAAATGGATAGAGAAAGAAGCAGAAGTAGTTTATCTCTGATTCTATTTAACAAAAACTAAGCAATGCATGCGAACCATTGACAAATAGCTGGATATCTACGAAAGACCTCCTTGTTATGTTCTCTCTTTTAGATGCTAATATGTTTAACTTTCATCCAGCAAGGTTTATTTAATGAGCATGAAATAAATGGATGGGAAGTCCCCCAAATACACCATTTGAGAAGCTGAGTCTATCTAAATGGAGGGCCTTTATTTTTGTCCAATTCTGTGGTAATTTCTTATCTCAATGTCTTCGAATCTCAGACCCAGCAATTATCAAAAGAAATACACATACCAGTAAAACAATAGGTGTACACTGACAACATGTCCATGGCAGTGTTATTTGTAATAACTAGTAGCCCAAATCGGAAACACTCCACATACCCTGCAGCAGTAGAATGAAGATTTGTGATGTAATCATAGCTCAGGCTATGCTAAAACAGTAAGACTAAATATCTGTAACTACTGACAATAATATGGGCATTTTTCACAAATACAATGTTGAGTGAAAGATGACAGACACACAAGAGAGTCCACACCACATGATTCCATTAATGTAAGAAGAGCCTAGGGCAAACTAATCAGTGCTGAGAGGAATCACAACAGTGCTTAGCCTTTGATAAGAAGAGTAGACAAATGTATTTTCTAAAGTCTTCTAGAGTCTTCTGGAGTGTGGATTCTGTTTTACATTTTTGTTTTATTTTGAATTTTATTCTGATTACAAAGATTCATATACGTTGTCAAAAGTAATAGTTAAATACTTAAATGATACTTAAGAATAATTAAAGCTTCTCAAATTTACTATATATGTGATATACTTTCAGAGAAATTCTTGGGAATGTAGCCCTATACACATACATGCACTCACGTGCACACAGACACTTGCAAGCAAACACATCCACACACACAATGGTAGCAAATCTCTGATGGCTGTTTTAGGGGTGTGGCTTCCTTTATTGACTATGAATGAGAAGTAAAGGCAGAGTTTCTACAGGGAATAGAAAATGAGTAGATGAAGAGGCGAAAATAGATTTCATAGTCCCTAAGATTAACATAATGTAACATCATTCTCTCGTGGTCTTCAAGTTGCTGAAAAACCTATATCACTTCTTTCTTTTTGAGGTTTTACTGAGTGGGTTTCTAATAAGTTTCTTACAATCAAAAAGTCAAGATGATTTTAGTTTTCTTTTTGTGAAGGCTGCATAGCACTGTGATTAAAGAAGTATTAGGTGAAAATCTAGCATCATTGGATTTGCCCATAGGACTTATGATGAGGGCAAAATGGAGTACCAAGATAACATGCTTAGCTAAGACTTGGAATATAATACAGCTCTCATAAATGTTATCATGAGGGGCTGGGGAGATAGCTCCATGGCACAGGTGCCTGCCTGGCAAGTACAAGGTCGTGAGTTCAAACCCTGGTCCTACAAAAAAAAATGTTAACATGATACTTTGGGTGCTCTTCAGCAAATATTTATGTTTTCTTTTCTCCCATCGTAAGCAGCATGTACTCAGTCACTGTTTGGTGTTGAATTTTGCCATGTGACTTGGTTTGAACAATAGAATGCTAGAGGGCGTGACATGAGCCGGGATCATAACCAATGTACTTGTGCAGATAGGCTTTACTCTTATCTTTGGTGATGCATTATGGGAAGAACATGCCCTGGAGTGCTGTTCTCCCTTTAGCCTGGACCTACAATGAATACATGCCAAGCTACCCCAAATCCAACTGCAATCTGGAATCAAACTCAACCAACAACAAAGTTGACCCGGTTCACTTCAATTATAATTGATGAGGCTGCAGCAACCCCTACACCTATGAACATGAAAATAAATGCCCATAGTTAAAAGGCAAGTGAATTTTTATATTTTTATTATATATGGGTTGTTGTGGCACTATTTGACTATATAGTTTATCATAACACTACTACTAATAATTATTATCTGGAGAAATTTTCTTAACTTCTCTATTCTTTTGACTTTAAAAAAATCTATTCAGTGAAGATAAAAACTGGTGCTTTTTTCACAGGTATTTTATAAGAGTTAAAGGAATAAATGTATAAAGAATTTAGAATCATGTTCAGATATTTGGGATGCGAAAGTTGGTCCAGACAGAGATGGCCATGGTGGCTACTGGCTGGGGGACTTCATCTGAATCACAAGATATTGCTGGATTTTGGGACACATGCTCCCCCACTTTTCATGGCCTGTGTCACCTTATTTGCACCCAGAAGCCCAAGCATCATCCCTTAGCCCTATATAAGAGTCAATCCTCTTACCCTCCTTGAGTTCAATATTCCAATACTTTATACAGATAATGAAATTTGTATTTTCTTTTCCTCTTATCACTCTGCCAGTCTATTTCATGGACTAAAATTATCTAAATGTCAGAAGCAAAGAGTCACTTTAAAACATCTGTAAGAAGGGGCTGGGGAGATAGCTCAGTAGAGTAAATGCTTGCCTGGCAAGTGCAGGGTCCATAAGCTAATGACATTCAGCCAGGTGGTATCCACTGGCTTGGGCCAATCTGAGCAGTGAACCAAGTCTTGCACACATGTTGAACTGGTTTTGAACTGGTCAAGTATGAGGAGGGCTGAAGAGTGCAAAACATGATCATTTTCTTGTGTGAGCACCTTGCTGTAGACGCTGTGCTGGGTCCTGTGGGTGAATTATTTCATTTGAGCCTTAGGATGCTCTTTCCACATCTTATCCGCACAGAATGGATGCTCACTAGGTGGAAAGACTTCAAAGTTTTCTCAAGATCGTTATCAATGTTGACATAAACTAAGGCCTGGACATATCAGATATAGGAATATGCATTCTTTAAGTTGTCTTCCAGGAAAAGCTTACAGGTCTTTTATTAAATTATTTTAAAGATTTTTTCAAGAATGCACATGAAAAGAACTCAGGTTATCATGAAAATTGGACAATAATATCAAAAGCTGAAGATCAAAATCCTCCCCAGATCTCTATGAAGAATATTACTAGCCCCTAATATCATTCTGTGCTTCTGCCCATTTCCTGTGAACAAGTATCCTCTTCCTGCTCCCTTCCTATACATTTTTCTACTACCAATCAATCAGGGAGGCAGATGAGCTTATAGTTTAGTCAACTTTTTGCCCCTGCAAAATCCCTGTGTCATAGTATTGGCTTCTGTGCTAGAGGTACAGTATCATTAGTCACCTCCAGAACCCTACCAGCCCTGTCTAATTCCAGGTTACCCTGTCCTTTCCCCTTTGGCTGAAACTTAAATTCAAATAGTAAGACAAAATTTGGTATCTATTATGAAGAACAGGTCACTGCTGTTGCAGTTGAGATCTAAATGTCCTCCTCACATTCTCATGAGCAATGATGCAGGTCCTTGGAGATGGGACTGGATTGCTGGGGTGCTAAAGCTGACCTTCTTCAGGAGACAGGGTCTAGTCAGTAGAAGAAGGACACTGGTTCATTTTTTTGTCACCTTAATACTGTAAGAGATGCTGTGGGTACACGGCCCATACATCTCCTTACCTAAACCATGTCATGACAGTGGGCATTGGCCCTGCTTTTCTTTGCCAAAATAAAAGGACAGGCTAGTCACCTGGAAGCAGCCCTCAAACAGTGTCTGGAGCATGTCCTGGGAAGATCTACCTCTCTGTCTGGCTTCTCTATTCTTTGTGCTTCCTACCCTCCATGATGCAGGCAGCCTTTCCCCTCTGTCCTTTGCTCTGTTCCTCCTGCTTTGGGACCTGCTGACAAAGAACTAAACCGTGAGTCAAAGTTGTGAGTGTCAGGAAATATGTTTCTGCAGTGAGAGAGTGATTAAGACATAGCCATTTCATCTCATTTGTTTAAAAGATCTTAAAGAAGACCTTAAATGTCTTTGGCTATCACTTTTAACCTCATCTAGCCCATTTTCACTCACAGCCCCAATAATAAATCACTACTATAACTTTAGCGTTTTTTCTTTGAGTTGCTTTTTCATACATTTTCAAAACCTTTGCTCCTCTTATTACTTCCCCCAGGGGTTTGTGCATTTTAATCCTTAGAAAAGGGTGCCACCTACATCTGCTTACCATTTAGCTTTTGTTCCCTTCTTCCTCCGTGGTTTGTGATTTTTGCTTCCAAGGCAGAGCTTGAGAGTGATGTGGCCTTGGCGAGATGGAGTGGTTCGTCATCACTACGGTGGGGACAATTGTTTGCTCTCAACTCATGCTGGTAAATGTGAAATCCAAGGACAACCAGAAACATCACTTGGCATTTTGCTTCCTGAGCCATAGGATGACTTTATCCAATGCCATCTAATGTCCCAGACTTGGCAGCAAGAGAACAGGAGCATCAACAAAAATAAGGCAAACAGACTTAACTTGGTATTTTTTTTTTGTCACCTTAATACTGCAAGAAATGCTGTGAGTACCCTGCCTATACATCTTCTTACCTAAAACATGTCATGAAAGTGGGCAGTATCCCTGCTTTTGTTTGCCAAACTGAGAGGACAGGCTGGTTACCTGGAAGCATCCTCAAACAGTGTCTAAAACTCTATGCTCCCTCCCTCAGGTAGGACATCAGTAGGGATCAGGTTATACCCTAGCTCCACACCTCCCTGGGCACATTAACTTTCAAATTCCCAGATGGCTGCAGACTTGGTTAGCCCCTCACCTTTTCAGGGTGCTTCCTTTTTGTATCCCCATCTCCTATTCCCTTATCAATATCCTTTCACTTCCCAAAAAACTAACTCCTCAACCATGAAATCTCAGTGGCAGATTAAAAAATGGCCATGAATCCTCATTCCCTTTATATTTTATATTGTAAGGTTATAGCAGTTCCTCTCAGAGGTTGGACTGGCCTTAAGTCTCACTGTGGCCAATGGAATATGGTGGAAGCTATTGCAAAGCAGTTCCAATCCCAGGAAGGACCTTGCACATTTCTTTTGCCCTGGAGTCTTATGATAGAAACTGATGATACAACTCTCACAAATATTTGAAGCCTTTTGGTGATTATTCCCTTGGATACAGGTATTCTCCTTCCTAACAAAAGCATCCTTTTGGGCACAGAAAGCTTAAATGACCTTCTCAGAGATGCCAGGAGAATCTGGTTGCAGTGGTTGTCAGTAGCCTGCTTATTATCCAGCTTCAGAGCCTCTGTGCTGAATCACCTGTCTCAGTTGCTTTCTGTCTGCTTCAGTTCTCTACTGCAGTGGCCAGCACGGCTGCTGGTTTTTTCCAAAGCCCTCTTTTCCCAGAGCTGTTAGGTAGGAGGCCACTGTGTTGTCATGGATTGTGCTGATGATATATGTGTCTGACAGGGATTCTAGTGCCTGCAAAACTGGCCTGAGATAGAGAGCTCACTAAAAATACTGCAGTTTCTTGATGCCAGAGAATTTCTAGAGCTCTGGAGCCAGCAGAATAACAGAGTAAACAACACAGCCTAGAGTGAGTCAGGCTGCTTAAGCCTGCTTTTGGTGCTTTGTTGCCTTATTGTACAGCTTTGGGTAAGACCCTGGACTGCAGGTGGTCTCTGTCACCCTACTCACTCAAAAAGGCTGGAATTTAAGAGTGAAGTAGGGAAAAATACTGAAATTGTCTTCATATAAATGACAAGCCAGCAAACATGGAATTAGTTTTCTAATTAAATTATGTTCTGGTTGGCTGGAAGGTTTGTTCTCCACAAGGGGTGCACAAAACTGCAGTCTCAGCATCACTTTTCCAGCCCCATTTCAGACCTTTCAAATCAGGACCTCCTGGGGTAAGGTCCAGCAATCTGTGTGAATGAATCCTCTGGGTGATTTGAATACAGGTTCACATTTGAGAATTATTGATGTGCAGCTTCATTAATCTGAGTGTAATTCACATCCTACATCATCTGGCATCAGAGAAGCAGCCTCTCTTCAGACTTGCAGAGTTAGAATCTGGATGGAACAAGACTCCTGGGGTTTTTGAGTGCATATCAAAGTTGAGAAGCTCTGTGTAAGGCTGCATCCTTGGGTTTGTAGAAGATAAGGAGAGGTGATAATTTATCTTTCTCAAATGCTTGCAGGTCTGGCTGATGCTGCAGGCTCCAGGGGAACACTTGGGGTACCAAGGCTCTAGGTATCTAGCCAGGCTGGGAAGGTTAGGTATGACAGGGCTTCAAGCCAGAAGCTGATTTTATCCACTCTGGCAAGTGCGTAGGCTGCACACCGTCCAGCCAGAGGTGCCATTCACATAGACTGAATCATGAGCTAAGTAAAAGGAGAGATGGGCGATGACTGGCAAGTGGGGTTTAGAAAGTTCTAGAGTTGGATTTGAATCCCAATTCTGCTGCTTACAGAGTTGTATGACTATCAAAAACATAATCTCTTCAAGTCTCAGTTTCTTCACCAGTATAGTAGAGATGCTCAATATTACACCTAATAACTGGCCATTGTCCCTGTTCTACTTTCCAGTCAAGAGAAGAGTGGATGTTATCAGAAGTGTAGATCGACTCCTTCCCTCCCACCCCCTACCACCTACTGGCCAGTGGCTTAATTGCCTGGTTGGCCTGAAAGTAGAGAGTATGGGCTTTTCTTTAAGGCTCCCAGAGGTCATATCAAGGTGACATGGCTGTACAGTAGACCATTTATATTATATTCCCACAGGGTTGCATAGAGTGATTCACAAAAATGACCAACATAAGCAATTTCAAACCATGCCCTGTGCTGAGCTCCATCCAAACGTCACAGAGGATGGGAACAGTTTCTCAACTTTCTGAGGCTGCCTGAGATGTCCCTGACATGGTTCAAAGTTTTGCAAATGAAGAACCTGGCCCATTCTCCTAAGAATCCACCCTCCTCTGCAGAAAGGACCGGAGAAAGCTTTTGTGGATTTCTGAGAGAAAAAGACCATCAGAGGCACTCTGCAAGGAGACTGATGATGTAAGCATGCCTGATGCTCTCAAAGCTCATGAAAATACCGACTGGAGGAAGGCTAGATGATGAGAGAAAATTGAAATCAGAACTAGATATCATTAAATTTCCTTTTTGGATGTTCTGAGAAGCAAATGTATATAACTTTAATTAATTTACTTATTTGTTGATTGATTTTCACTTAAATCCAGGGGCTGGCTGAAACCTTTAGCAGTAGGCAGCAAGACAGTTGAGATAAGGTGGGCTTTTAGCCTCACGCAGCCACTAGAGGTCCTCAGTGATCCAGAAAATTGCCTGCTGTGTGCTGGGAGAGGCCCAGAGAGCGGCCAGGTAGGGCCCAATGGGGGGTGGGGGCTACAATGGGCGAATTGACACCTGAGAGCACTCTCAGCAAGGGCTCACCTTCACAAGGAGAAAGAAGTAGCCACTGTCAGCCAAGTTAGGTAATTAATTGACCAATTTATTCACTGGTGACCTATATCTGCTTGCAAGACGCTGTTGTGCTCCTGGGGGTGGAAGTGAAGGTGAGGGTGTAGGACAGTTATGGGAGTCTGTAAATGAACAGAAATCTAGCGCAGGGCTGAGTGTAGGTAGCAGTGCTTGGGAGATCTGGGCATTTGTGT
>PVKN010024102.1:0-14543 GCA_004027915.1 Capromys pilorides
GGGGGGGGGGGGTACTGGGAATTGTCACTGAGAATGGTTGCGGTTTCCTTTGGTGGAGCTCTGGTCCTCATCCTGATCATCGCTTCCTGGAGAAGCCCGTCATATTGGCTTTCCTGATGGGAACTCAGCTTTCCTCAGCCTCAGAGGAGCTCAGGACCTCACTGCTGCTGAAGACGGCTATGGTACATTTTGAGGGAGCTCTGGTTGTTACCTTGAGTATTGCTTCCTGGCTCTAGGGCAGACCCCTCAGCCGTTGCCGCAGACCCTTCATCCCTCTGGCACAGACTTCCTAGCTTCCACCACTGACCTTTGGGCCTTTCCGGTGCAGATCGGTGAAACAGGACTGCTTAGGATATTGTCGTGGGTGCTAGGGATCCAGCTGGACTTGTTGGAGGCTTTGTTATGGGCTAGAGCCTTCCACTGGACTCATACAGGGCGTTGGGACCCGGGCCCTCAGCTGGATTCTTTGCTCTTTAGTGTGTGGACAGACTTCCTGCACTCTTTGTATATGATTCTGCTATGGTTTGTGTCTAGTTGTACCCCCAAAACCTCATGCAGTCATGGGGCAGGGACTTTTAGAGTTTGAGACTTGACTCATGATCCACTGGGATTATGTGTTTTAGTACGGATGTGATTATGGATCTGCGTACTGCTACGATTATGGGTGTGGTCTAGGGCGGATATCCTAAGGCTTAGAGCCTGAATGTAATATAAAGAGAGACAGAGAGACAGACTCACACTTTTGTACTGTTGCTCTCTGCTCCCCTGGTTGTTTGGTTGCCTCTGTCACCATATTATTGCCGTTCTGCCACCATGAACTGCTGCTCTCTGCCATGTGCCTCTCAGCCTTGGAGCCAGCTGAATATGAACTGGAACCTCCAGTAACTGTGAGCTAAAGAAACCTTTCCTTCCTTCATTTTGAGTGTCAGGTATTTGTCCCAGAAACAAGAGAAGAGTAACTAAGACAGATTCTTTGGGCAGTTCATTATAAAATAATTTACAACATGTGTCCTGTATCATATCATTCCCCTTGCAAAACACAAAACTATGACACCTGCATACAATATAAGAAAGGGAGAGAGGCCTGCTGGCTGCCACAGCCGCTGCCCCTCCCTTTGCTCTCTGCTGTTTTCCACTGCCATGAATGGCTGCCCTCTGCCATGTGCCACTCTGCCTGGGAGCCAGCTGAGTATGGACTGAAGCCTCCACTAACTACGAGCTAAATAAACCTTTCCCTCTTTAATCTTTGTGCAGGTATTTTGTCCCAGCAACTAGAGAAAAGTAACCAGAACACTTCGTAATACTTAGTTAACCTAGAAGATAAATAGGGTATGATCAAGCTATATTAATTTCATAATACAAGCCGGGTGTGGTGGTGCACACCTGTAATTCCAGCACTTGGGAGGCTGAGGCAGGAGGATCAATGTGAGTTTGAGACCAGCCTGGGCTACAAAAGTGAGCTCAAGGCCAGCCTGAACTGCATAGCGAGACCCTGTCTCAAAAAGACAAAATAAAATAAAATAAATATAAATAAAATTTTTTTAAAAAAGATCTTCCTCAAAGCTCTTGTAAGATTGGGAGACAGGGAGCTGGGGAGATAGCTCCGTGGCACAAATGCTTGCCTAGCAAGTGCAAGGTCATGAGTTAAAACCCCAGCCCCCCCCCCGCCCCCCCCCAAAAAAAAAATAATTGGGAAACAACCAGGGATTTAACTCAATGGCACAAGAAACTGCCTGGCAAGTGCAAGGTCCTGAGTTTAACTTCCAGTATCAAAAATATAGAAATAAGCTTGGGAAATAGTACAAGTGACCAAAGGAAAAATTCTTAAGTTATTATACACAGAAAATAAAAGACATTGTGTTTATAAAGCCATTTTTAGTATAAACTTTATATTGAAGAGCTAACAACCTGGATGAAAACATGTAGATAAACTTTTATCCTGACAACCTTTTTTTTTTTTTTTTTTTTTTTGTATTTTAGGGAAGGGTCTACAGGGCGTTCAGGGTCTCATTACCAGATTGGACTTGGAGTGATCCACCTGCTTACAGCCTCCCAAGAGCTGGGATTACAGGCATGGCACCCCCATGCCCAGTCTCCTTTGCTGTTTCAGCGTGCCACAGGGACATGGTTGGCACTGCAGGCCCAGGTATCAAACCCCTAACCCCTGTGCCTGCTTGCAGGCGCTTTAATCCTCTGAGCTGTTTGGCTGACTCCTTACCCAACAATTTAAATTAGCTCACTATTAAACCATATATGTGGGCTGGTGAGATACCTCAGCGGTCTAAAGCATCTGCTTAGGTAAGCTAAGGCAACTGCAGGGACTGCAGTTCCATCCCTGGCACCACCTGTAATATGAGCTGGGCATGGTGGCACACACCTGTAATCCTAGCACTTGAGAGGTGAGGCAAGAGGATCTTTGGGAATTCAAGACCACCCTGGGTTACATAGTGAGTTCAAGGGCAGCCTGAGCTACATAGTTAGACCCTATTTCAATAAGCAAACAAACAGGGAATTATGGAGATAGCTCAATAGAATGAGCACTTGTCTGGCAAGCACAAGGGCCTGAGTTCAATTCCCAGTTCAGAAAAAAAAAAGACAAGCTCAATAAACAAACAAACAAAAAAGGACTTGGGTTAATACATGAGTGGCTCTATTTATGTACAAGATAACTTAAATAGAACTTTTGAAAGATAATAAATATCTGAAAATTAACCTAAAAATGTATGTATTAACTTGTCACATATAATTATTATATTCTCAAACTTTAAGGTACTTGTTTGCAAACTTTATGTAAGCCTTAACTCTTGCAGTGTTTACTCTCTAATGTTATTGGTGAGTTTGGCTACTCTTTAATGTTTTCATAACTCTGTTTGTTTGAACATTCGTAACAGAAAAAAGTTCTATAAGACTGGGCGCGGTGGTGCGCACCTGGAATCCCAGCTCTTGGGAGGCTGTAAATAGGCGGATCACTACGAGTCTGACCTCGTGGTGAGACCCTGAACACCCTGTAGACCCTTCCCTAAAATACAAAAAAAAAAAAAAAAAAAGTTCTATAAAGGCAAAAAATAAAAAATAAATTGATATGTGTTCAAAAATTTTTTTTAATGAAGCAGCTTCAAATATTGTTGTGGCTTAGGTTTTTCAAAGGGGAACAGTTTATTTACTTTTTATTTTTATTTTTTTATTCTTTTCAGGACCGGGCATTGAACTCAGGCCCTTGAGCTTGCCAGGCAAGCACTTCTCCTACTGAGCTATTTCCCCGGCCCGCTATAGGGGAACAATTTAATGCATGACACATAGTTTATAGAATTATTTCATAATTATCACCAAGAGAATCTTACACAAAGAATGCGGGAAATCTGTCCACACGCTAAAGGCCAAAGAATTCAGCTGAGGGCCTGGATCCCATGGTAACGTCCTCCATGAGTCCAGTTGAAGACCTTGAGCCCCCGACAGTGTCTCATGCGGGCCCTTTTCATGCATCTGCACCGGGAAGGCCCCAAGGCCAGTGGTGGAAGCTAGGAAGTCTGCACCAGGGGGACGGAGGATCTGTGCCAGCAGCTGAGGGATCTGCACTGGAGTCAGGAAGCGATGCTCAAGGTAAGCACCAGAGCTCCACCGATAAGTTGTCCTCATGACAGTGAGGTCCCCAGCTCCTCTGAGGAAGAGGAAAGCTGAGTTCCCATCAGGAAAGCCAACGCAACAAGCTGCTCCAGGAGGTTGAGCTTGTGCCATCTTCCCCTGTAGAGCCAGGAAGCGACGCTCGAGATGAGGACCAGGGCTCCCCCAAAGTGAACCACAGCCATCCTCGCAGACAATGAGGTCCCAAGCTCCTTTGATGATGAGACAGCTGAGTTCATCAGGAGAGCCAGCAGGACAAGCTCTCAAAAAGAACCAGCAGCTCCCTGCAGCCTCTCAACGGTGTCTCTTCTTCTTCTCCAGTTTTGCCTCTCATGCCGTGGGCAGCAACCCTCATCCAGGCCTCCCACGTCCAGCACCAGGCTGGTTCAGTTCAGCTGGGTGTTACGAGCTGACCACCAGTTGGCATCCACCATAGGGACTTCAGTTAATTATTAAAACAGACTAACAGGCTCTCTCCACTGGCTTATAACACAGTGTCCTTTCTACTATGTTGATACTTTTTTTGCTTTTGTTACGGGGACTAGAACTCAGGATCTTGTGCTTGCCAGGCAGTGCTGCTGTGCCACTAACAGTCCCTTCACACTGATTTTTGTTTGATGGTATTTTGTGTCTTGCAGCAGTAAGGGGTTGAACGCAGGTCTTTTGCACTGAGCTACAGCCCCAGTTCTTTTTTTATTTTGTATTTTGGGACATGCTTTCACTAAATTGCTATGTCGCCCAAGCTGGGCCCAAACTTGGGATCCTTCTGCCTCAGCCTTTCAGAGCGCCGAGATTATAGGTACGCACCACCGTGCCTGACATGGGCCATGATTTTTCTTTTTTTTTTAAAATTTTTTATTTATTTATTTGTTTGCTTGTTGTGTTTGTTTGTTTCTTTTTATTTATTCATTTTGTGGCTGGCTCAGCCTGCCCTGGTGGTGGCGCTGGCGCAGCATGTGGTGCCGGGGATCGAACTGCAGTCCCCGCAGTTGCCTGAGCCCTCCTAAGCAGGTGCTTTAGACCACTGAACCATCTCGCCGGCCCCCTGGGCCATGATTTTTCACATGGGAAAATCAATTTAGAAGGGCAAGAAAGTTTCCCAAACAGAGAGAGGAAACAACATATGGATCTCCAGCTTTTAAGCAAAAGGGAAAAGGTTAGCTTGTGAAATGGAACATTGTAGAAGCCATTGTTTCAAGCGTGGCTGGATGTAGGAGCTTGGAGTAAACAGCAACCCGGGTTCTTGTTTCTCTCTTCAGCTCTCAGCTCTGCTTTCCCGCCTATGGCTGCTGACTGCGGGATAGTCCTTCCCAACAGCTTCAGGTTCACATCCTCCTGCCAGGTTAGCAACCTCTGCAGAGACACGGGCCCCTTTCCTGCCATGGCTGATTCTGCGTGTCACATGCCCACCCCTGAACTGTTCTACTGAGCTATATGCTAGCTGCTTTCTTTTTTCTTTTTCTTTCTTTCTTTTTGTTGTCTTTTTGAGACAGGGTATCCCTATGTAGTTCAGGCTGGCCTTGAGCTCACTTTGTAGCCCAGGCTTGTCTTGAACTCACAGCGATCTTCCTGCCTCAGCCTCCCGAGTGCTGGGGTTGCAGTCATGTGCCACCACGTCTGGCAGTCCTCAGTGTCTTGGATCAGTGATATGCAACCTGTACTAAGAACATTTTCCAGTTTCTAGAACCCCTGAGCTCCCTCTCAGGTACCTCAAGAATGACCCAGAATGTGTAGAAAAATCGAGAGGTTGTGAAACTAATACACAGGTCTTCGTGTTTTACACAGGGTGTTCGTGTAGGTGGGCATGGAGTGAGACAGGTTTCAGAGGCACAGAAGGACAAAGGTGTTTATCAGCACATCCGACCTGGAGGAGGGGAAGAGGAGCCAGTTCTACAGGGAGTCCAGGGAGAGGGTTTCAAACAGCAGGGACAACGTGCCAAGATTCTGTAGGAGTGATGTGGTCGGCCGTGGAGCCAGGAGGTCAGAGAGAAAGAAATCAGAGAAGCGATGGGGGGACCTGAGGGGTCATCATGAGGGATTTTGTTTTTACTCATAGTAGAATGGGGAACCATGGGAATCAATGGATCAAGTGTACTGATAGCCTGTTAAGACCTAGGACTGCACCTGGGGCCCGAGGACAGGGAGTGGCCAGGCAGAGCGCGCGTGTTGTGCCAGGACACACAGCTGCTGCAGCGGTGGACATGCGTTGCCGATACATCCCCTTTCTGGGCAGTGACCTATCCACGCACCCTGGTGCTCCACAGCCAGTGGGCAGCACGGCAGCTAGAGGTGACCACCCCAAGGTGGGGGCAGCCAGGTAAGGGCCCTACAAGGGGCACAGGACCCCGAGTCAGCCTGGAAACTTGGGGCTGCTGTTGTTTCTGCCCAGGACCTGCCTGCATTCATTCACCTGGCAGGGTCTGTCACGAGTCCATTTGGTGTCCTCTGCATGGAGAGGCAGGATGGGAGCCTGCTGCAGAAACCTGCTGACATGCAGGGGAGGGCTCCTGAGTACGGGGGACACTAGGGGACAGCCCAGCCCATCTGGCCTAGGAGCCAGGTCCCACTGTGTGTGTGTGTGTGTGTGTGGAGGGAGGGGAGCCTCAGATCTAAAGCTGTCCAAGCCCTGGCTTGGGTCCTGTCAGGCTGGCTCCCGAGGCATCTGCTGATGGCCTGACTTACGCCTTGAGGTCACCAGGCCCCCTCTGCTTTGGCTCCCTTTCCCTGACCTGTACCTGTTCCCGTTTGTAAGCTCCAACTGCAGTCTCTCCTCTAGTGTCTCCCTCAGTCTTCCCTCAGCCCTGTTATGGCTCCTGACATTTCCTGAGAACTTTCTATGGGCTGGAGCCTACACTATCATTAATAGCTGAAGCTCAGTCGCACCCCACGCTGTCCTTTTCTAAATGTTCCCCACTCAGCGGCTCACTGAATCCTCCAGCAGTCACAAGAGTCGTTTCCTTGTTTGTCTTGCTTTATAGCCCAGGCTGGCCTTAAACTCATTATGCAATTCGAGTTGGCCTTGAAGTCCTAGGAATCCTCTTGCTTCAGCCTTGCAAATGCTGCGATGACAGGCATGAGCCACCATGCCCAGTTTTCTTTTCCTCACATACAGATGATGAAACTGAGGCACAGAAAGGTGAAATAACTCCCTGAAGTTCACACAGCTATACAGCGGCAGTGCTGTTTTACATGAATAAATTGTCACAGGGATCCCAGCCAAGTGATACCCGCAGCCTCCTGCCCTGGCAGATAAGTTAAGTTCAAAAAGATTGTGCACCTTGACCAGGGTCATGCTGGGCAATGCTGGAGCTCTGAAACAGGAAGCAAAGGAGGTCAGCCTGCCTGGGACCCCGGCCTTGACCTCTCCCAAGCTTGTCTTCCTGTCCTGGCTGGGTGGCAGGGCTGGGGCCGTAGACTTCACTTGGCAGATGAGGAAGCCAGAGCACAGTGGTTGCCCCTTGTCTTGCCCAGTGGAGCTCAAGCAGGAAAGGGCAGAGTGATGTCGGGACACGAACTGGGACTTTTCATCACTGGGCCGGTGTTTTTCCTCCGTGAGCTCTTTCCGCCTTGACAGACCCGGCTTCCCGTCCTCTCTCCACTCCCCTCCTGCCTGTTCCCCTAGCCCAGCATTCCTGTATATTTCCAGAGAGTACACCCAGTGGTAAACATCTGGACCATGGAAGAAGCACCCTGCCACTCTCAGGCCTCCCCGGGTACCTTGCCAGGCCCGAGAGTAGAGGGTACACTGTGTCCTTTTATAACACAGGGAAAGGAAGCCTTTTCCCCTTGCCCTGGTCCCAGGACAGCCCCCAAAGTGAACAAGAGCAGGTTGCAGCCCCCTGCGCCATCAGCACAGGCTGCAGGCGGCATCTGGCTCCGTCAGGCTGCAGCTCCGTGGTGCAGCACTTTCAGGTCATGCCCGATGCCCTGGCTTCTACTCCTAGCACTGAATGGAAGGAGAGGGAGGGGCGAAGTGAGGAGAGGGAGGAGGTGGAGGAAGAGGCAGAGAAGAAGTGTGTAAGCTGGCAGGCACTAGGCCTACCTAGTGCAGCATGGCCATGTAAGGCACATGGGCACCAAGGCAGGGACTGAGGAGATTGCCCACCTCCTCTCACCTGGGGAGGAGTGTCTTAGCCTCAGTGTCTCATCACCAATGCAGCTGAGGTGTAGCCTCTATGTTTGTTCCCAGCTTCCCACATTTACCAAGGGCCACTCTGACCTTGCTAAGGAATATCTTGACCTCACCAAAGGCAGCCCTGAATTCACCAAGGGCCATTTTGACCTCATCAAGGACCACTCTGACCTGGCCAAAGGCTGTCCTGACCTCACCAGGGTCTTTCCTAATTTCACCAAGGGCCATCTTGACCTCACCCTCACCAAGAGCCTCTCTGACTTCACCAAGGGCCATCTTTTTTTTTTTTTTTTTTTTTTTGTGAGGCCAGGGTTCGAACTTACAACCTTGCACTTTCCAGGCAGGCACTTGTGCCATGGAGCTATCTCCCCAGCCCCTCCAAAGGCCATCTTGACCTCACCAATGGCTTAATTCCAAGTCACGGTGCTGACAGGAATTCCCCTCCAGCCTCATCTGGAAGCTGGCCTCGAGTTGCTGTGGATCTGCTGTATGCCTCGGGCGAGGCCTCCCCTTCCTGGCAGCATCCTGAAGTCACATCTGAAGCAACCATCTGCTGCCCTCGAGGCTGGGATTCCCACCAAACTCCTGGAGTGCCCAATGGGCCCTGAAAAGAATCAGAAATCTAGGTTGCCAGGTTGCATGTACCCAGGACTCTGGGGGTAGAGGCAGGGGGATCACAAATTCAAAGCCATCCTGCACAACTTAGCAAGATCCTATCTCAAAATTAAAAATTAAAAGGGATCAGGGGGAGGGGGGCAAGATAGCTCCACAGATTGAGGACCTGCTTTGGCAAGTGTAGGGACCAGTAGGGACCAGGGTTCAATCCCTGTTTCTGCACGCCAGCCCCACCCCTGGGGCACACGGAGCCACAATCGATTCTAGCATGGTGGTGCACACTTGTAATTGCACTGCTGGGGAGGCTGAAAACAGGAGGATCAGTATGCGTCTGAGCTGTGTAGTAAGACCCTATACCAAATACATCAAAAGGGGGGGCAGGGACTGGGGATGTAGCTCAATGTAAAGATCCTGAGTTCACTCCTCAGGAAAAGAAAAAAGATCCTAGAAACTTCTTTTAAAAAATCCAAATGCCCTGGTTTTAATTTCCCTATGTAACTGTGACAGACCTTAAAAATCGCTGTCATGTTTCACTAAGGAAACCACAGTCTCGAGCTGGCCAGTGACTCACCTGAGGTCAGCGTGAGGCTGGTCACACACTGGAGTCCACAGCCCAGGCTTCTTCGTTTCCTTTCCACTCATTCTCGCCCCTCACCACATCCCTTCCATTTCCCACTGGCTCCTACCCAAACCACAGCCCACCCACTAAGACCTGCTGATGGAAACTGAGGTCCAGAGATCTGTCTGAGCCTCCTCCCAGCATGGTTTCCATCACAAGGCCAAGCCCAGCAACACAGGGGTCCCCTTTATATCCCTGGAGCATGCAGTTAGTGTCCCCAGGAGGAGCAGAAGGCTGGCAGTGACCTCAGGGCTCAGGCCAGTCACAGCCTTCCAGGCAACTCACGCGTCACCAGTCATGATCATGTGTGGAACCTGGGTCATGCCCTTGTGTTGTTCACAATGATTGATCAAGATCCTTCCATCGTTAGCTTTTAGAGACACGGCCGGCAAACTTCTCACCCTTGGGGAACCTGTGTTCCAATGCACAGAGACAGACAAAGGTAGCCTAGATGTTCTCAGTAGCAAACTAATGCAGGGAAGGGATCCCAAGGGCTGGGGCAGGGCTGCATTTCTCCATTGGGTGCTCAGGGAAGGTGATGTCCAAGCAGAGATTGCTTGTTATTTTGGCACTAGGAATCAAACTCAAGGCCTCACACTTGCCAGGCAGGCTACATCCCCAGACCCCAGAGCAGAAAGCTTAAGGAAAGGATGAACTTTACAGACATCTGAGAGAGTGTTCTAGAAAGAAGCAAGCAGAGGCCAAGGCCCTATGGCACAAGTGGGCTTGGCTAGGGATGAAAGCAGAGCAGAGTGCTAGGATCAGTGTGAGGCGGCTGGAGCTGTGAGCGAGGTTGGAGCGATTAACATGCAAAAATGTGAGAACTCCATTTGAGACAAAGTTTGCAACTGGAAGGGACAAACAATTCAAAAGTGAAGCCTGTGACAAGGGTACGGGGTTCAGGGGAGGTGGGAGAGAGGGACAGCCTCAGAAGGCAGGGAGGGGCCAGCTCCCTACAGAGAGCTGAGCTTGTACAGAGGCAAGAAGCATGAGGCAGCCCCCACGTGCTTTGGAACCTGGAAGGTCAGAGGATCAGCTGTAGTCCTTGAAGAGCAGAGGGGCCCCCAGGATGAGGGGTTGGGAGAGCCCCAGGAGAAAGTTGAGAGAGCCAGTGGGTTGTGGTCAGAGACAGCGAGAGTGGGTTCAAGAATGGAGAGGTCAGTTTTGGGGTGATGGCAGGGGGAGGGGCAGTGGAGCAAGCAGAAGGGAGGACCATGTAGTGAAGGAGTAGTAGGTAGGGTGGCCAGGCCTCTGGGGTGAGAGCAGAGTTTGGGGGTACATGAGAGACCAGCTAGGCCTCTGCCTGTCTTCACCATTGGTCCTGGGATATACGGGACACCCCTCTACACACACACTCACACAGTGGGGAGCCCCAGCGGAGAGGGAAGCGGAGAAGGGAGCTGCCAGCTCCGGATGATTGCGAAGGAAAGCGGCTCCCCTGCACCTCCCCTCCACGGTCCTCTGACCCCTCCAGGCAGTGCCTGATATTTGCCTGGAAACCCTACTGGTAGTACCCAGGCAGGGCTGTGGAGAGCAGGGTACAGGAAGGGGAAGCCCCCTTGGTTTCTGTCTCATCGCAGAGACTCAGCAGGAAAACCCCACAAGTCCCAAAAGGAAAGTGGCAGTAGTTAGCCTTGGGGAAGAGCGAGAAACTCCCATCCTCTCCCTGAAGATGGGAAACCCAAGGTTTGGTTGAGGGTGGGGCTGAGCTGGAAGGGTCCGTGTGCATCCAGCCCTCAGGGAGGGCTCTGCAGCCCGGCAGAAGCTTGGGGTTGCTGTGGATCCCGGCTGGGCTCAGATCCTAACCCCACCAGCCCCAGCTCAGCCACAGATGGGGGAGCCTTGATCCTGATTCTGACCCGTGCCTGAGCCCCTGGCCCCGGCACAAGCCTGAGTCCTCACATGATCACGGCCTCAGTCTGAACCTGGGCGGCAGATGCACTGACGAAGCTCTAAAGCCTAACCCTGGCCAACCACAAACAGAGGCCCAGGTCATGGACACCTCTGACCCCAAATAGACAGAGTAGGGTTATTGGCCCACATCAAGTACTGACCCTGGATGTGGATGGAACTCTAATCCTGTAACACTGTGGCCAAAGTCTCAGCCCTTGGCCCCGGATGGAGCCTTGGGCCTCGTCTTAGCCACCCTGGAGAGCTCCACTGCCAGCTGTGATAGGGAGCCCCTGCCAGCCCCACTGGAGGACTCTCATCCTAGTTACCACTGAGCTCCGACTTCCCTCTCACCACACCCCCTGCCAGGCATCTGGTAAACTTGAAGAAAGTAAAGATGACTCAAAACCCCAGGCCTCCTGGGTGGGCAATCCCCTTACCTGGCCGTCCATCTTGCAAAGGACGGTAGACTGGTGATGCTCTTAGATGGATGATGGCAACTGAGTAGGAGGGCTTGAGCACCCCAGACCCCCCAGGGATAGAGCTGAATGGCTTCTCCAGGACTGAGGAGTTGAGGGAGTGCTGGGGCTGGGAGCTCAGCAGTGAGCCAGGAGCTGATTGACTGACACCCCAGGCCCAGCCTCCACCACACACCATCACCCCCCACCCCCTCCACCCCCCTTGCAAACACCCAGGAAGGGAAACTACATTTCCCCATTTTAGCAAGAAGGAAGACTGATTGAATACAAAGCTGAAAGTACAAGTAGGAAGGAAAGTGGAACCGGGTGCAGCCCCCAGTATAAGACTCGCCTTCCCCAGGAGATGGCTGGAAGAGCAGGCTGGGCCCTGACATGGGCCAGACAGCAGGCGACCTTGGTTGGCGTGAGTCAGAGGCCAGGGCTGGGCGGAAGCTGGGAGGTTTGGCAGAGCCTGGGGAGAGGATGGGAATGCTGCACAGGTGTGGCTGGGGGCGACAGCCTGGCCAAGGCAGAGGACTGTGGCTGCTGGAGGGGGGCAAGGAGAGAAGTGTTGGGCCGGGCTGGCAGGGGTGGTGTGAATGGGGAGGGCTGGACCTGCGATCTGAGCTGCACCAGGACTAAGTGAAGGGTCTGGAGGGAATGATTGCAGACCGGACAGTGTGGCTGAGACTGAGACAGAGGTCAGCTAGAGAAGGAGCAGCAGGACGCGGCGCAAGTCTGAGGTCACCCAGCCAGTCCTTAACTGAGTCAAGGGTCTTTAGTTTGAAATTTGGAAGGAGCCCAGTCAGCAGCTGGTGGCTGAAGTACTCAGGACTGGACCCAGTACTGACAGCAGGAGGGCAGGTGATGGGGGTGGAGATGGAGGGGGTAAAGCCCAGGGTTGAGGGTGAGGACAGCACCTTCAAAGACCAGGGCTGTGAACCCAAGATCAGCTACAGGAGTAGGCACCCGGCGCCCAGACCTCAGGCAGGGAGGTGGGTGGTAGGAGGTGGCACAGCTCCACCTGGATGGGCAGCCCTCACTAGAGCCTGGGTGCTACCTGTCCCAACACAGAGCTGGGAACATTCCTGTTCTGTCCTGCCTGTGGGTGCCAGAGGGTCACAGTGGCTTCCAAACGTAGTACCTGAACCCAGGAGACCTTGGGCACTGCCCACTCCCTCTCAATATCCATGGGGCCTGGAGGGGAGCAAGAGTTAGCAGGGGCCTGGGGGTCCGGTTTTGCTTTGGGTTTCGAGAATTGTGTAATGTCTGAGATTGCTAGATTTCCTCACCACTCCGAGGGAAAAAAAACACTGAATACTGCTCACTTCCCAGAGCTGCCACGCCACAGCCCCTCTTTCCTCTTTCCAGGAAGACAGAGGGCTTGAAGCACCCTCAGAAGTTAGGCAGTCTAAACAGGGCATGGTGGCATATGCCTGTAATAGCAGCACTTAGAAGGCTGAGGCAGAAAGACCTCTGTGAGTTTGAGGCTAGCTGAGGATACATAGTGAGTCTCACAAAAAACGAATAGCTGGGCGTGGTGGCACACGCCTGTAATCCCAGCACTTGGGAGGCTAAGACAGGAGGATCAGTGCAAGTTCAAGACCAGCCTGGGCTACAAAAGTGAGCTCAAGGCCAGCCTGAGCTGCATAGTGAGACCCTGTCTCAAAAAAACAAAACAAAACAAAATAGTCCCCCATTTATAGATGGTGCCTGAGGCTTAGAGATAAGAGGCACTTGCTCAGGGAAGACTAAGATAAGGAACAGAGCAAGCCTCCTCCCCCTGGGGGGCCCGCCCTCCCTCTGGTACACTGTGGGATTTGTCCCAGAGGCCCCAGTGCACTCTGAGCCACCTGCTTTAGAGAAAGTTGGGCCCATTCACCAGGCTCCCCTGGGGCCTGGGGGCCTGGTTCAAAGGTTCAGAGCCTCAGAGCCATCCGGCTGAGCCCAAGGAATCCTTGGCAGCACAGAGTGCCCACCCCTGGAACTACTGGTTGCCACCTCTGAGTGTCCTGAGGAGAGCACGTGGCCTCTGTCACTAGACAGGTTTTGCTGGCCACTTCCCTGAACCTCACTTTCCTCTTCTGAAAAATGGGGAGAAAAAGAATGAACAGGCATCTGTGTGCATTGGCCTTCAGGTTATGCACTGAAGAGGCCCTCGGCCCAGAGAGTTATGGGGCTCAGGAGCCAGCTGTGGCTCGGCCTGCCAGGGGCACTTTGTCGGAGATGCTTGTCTCCATCGCCGTCCTGAAAGGGCGCTTTGAAGACGCCCGTGAAAGTGACGGCAAAAAGCTTACGTATAGCCCAGGCTTAGGAAAGACGGGCCACCTTCCCTCTCCGGGATTCTTTTCATTTCTTTTTGAAACAAGGTTTCACTACGTAGTTCAGAGTGGCCTTGAGCTTATTTTGAAGCCCAGACTGGTCTCTAACTTGTAGTGATCCTCCTGCTTCAGCCTCCCAAATGCTGTGATTATAGGTGTGCGCCATCACACCTAGCTCCTTCCTTTCTGGAATGTTTCTCAAGCTCTCCTCAAGTCTGTCTTTCTTTGGTTTTGTTTTTCTTGAAACAGAGTCTTCTATTGCAGTGGCCTTTAGCTCTCTGGGTAGCCCAGGCTGGTTTTACCCTCACGCTCCTGGCGATCCTCCTGCCTCAGCCTCCCAAGTGCAGGGTTAATAGGCATGCTTCAGGGTGAAGCCTTCTGCCTCTTCCCCTGCTCCTCTTTCCAGGGCTCAGCCTAGTGCTACGCACTTTGCTCCTGGTACAAACCAGTGTCTGGGGATTCCCAAGGCCACCGGGGAGGCCCACCCTGAGCGCGCAGGAGCTGCGGGCGGAGTTCACCGTCAGCCTGCATCTTGCCAGGAAGCTGCTTTCGGAGGTTCAAGCCCAGGCCCACCACTTTGTGAGTCCCCAGCATAGCTGGTCCTGGCATGGAGAGCCCCCAACCCTGATTCCTCCCCCACCCCACCCCGCTAACTTTCCTCATACCCCTCAGGCTGAATCCCGCCTGCCTGGAGTGCACCTGGATCTCCTACCTCCTCAACTACAGCTCCCCAACGTGTCCCTGACCTTCCAGGCCTGGCGCCGCCTCTCTGTGAGTGACAGGGAGCTAGCAGGCTGGCTGGGAGGCGGGTGTCCGCGGGAGGCAGTGGGCAACTCGAAAGGAAGGAAGGTGATTTGGGGATGGAGCATGAGACAGGATGTAAAGAA
>PVKN010024103.1:0-14552 GCA_004027915.1 Capromys pilorides
AGTAATGCTCGCATGAGCAAAATTCTCTAATATCTCACTAGTGGATGCTAATTTAAATTTTCACTTCCACTTGTGGCATTATCTCCGTTCTTTCTACTGTTACAACATATGTTCATTTGAAATAAACATTGTGAAAGAAGAGTTAAAATATAATAATTACTCTGTCCTATACAGAACCTCTCTCCTCAACCCAATTAATAAATCCTCACAATCCTATCAAATACAGTTACTGCTTTGATCATTGTTTGCAGATAAAAACTAAAATATCACTGAACAAATTATCTTAGTCTCAGTGTACCTCAGAGAGGAGGTAAAGAGTTTGCCTATGATTAGACAAAACTAAAAGAACATCATTTTAGTGAAAATTTTCAAAAAGTGAGATGCTGTATTTATCCCTAATCTTTCACTCTTTACTCTCTATAATGAAATACATTCATTATCTTCTGAGGCAAATAAACACAATTATATTTTCTTCCCACTTTAGGAAAAAGCAGTTTTCCATGTTAAATTTAAATGTGTGTGTTTGCTAAGTTTTATACTTGCTAAATGGTAGACTGGATTATTTTTAAAAAATCATTCAACATGTGGTTCAATGACAATCACTGCCATATTTTAATCTGGTAAAAGGAAATTTTACTGAAATATATGCATATTCTGCAGTAAAAACTATAACAGATAAATTTTCAATGTTATGCAAAGTACGAGAAATGGAATAAAAGGGTGAGATGGTTTCCTACTTTCTCAGGAAAAGGTGTCATGGTGGGCAATGTGATGCCCCCTACAAGGATATCCACATTCTACTTCCTGAAACCTCTGAATATGTGTCACCCCCTGTGGCAAAAGGGCTTTTCGGACATAGTTGAGATAAAGAGCTTGAGATGTGTAGGTTATCCTGAATGGCCCAGGAGGGCTGAGTGACCACAAGAGTACTTACAAGTGGGAGAAGGAAGCGGAATAAAGGATACAAATGACAGGATGCAATAAGGAAATAGATCTAGCAACACTAGCTTTGAAGACAGGGGAAGAAGGTCGTGAACCAAGGGATGTGAGCAACAACCTCTAGCAGCTGTAAAGGACAACGGATGTTCCTCTGAGCCTGCAGAATACAACTCACCCTATAACACCTTATTTCAGCCCAATGATATCCTTTTAGGTTTCTGACCTACCAGGCTGCAAAATAACAACTTTTGTAGCTAAGGAGCCAGGTTTATGAAAATGTGTTGCAGCATGGGTGGAAAATGTGCAGTGGCATCAGGGTCCAAATCAGCGAGACTCAAAGGATTCAGTCACAGCAGCTTCCCTCCAACTAGGGACTCCAGGCACTTTCAAGCTATAAGAGACTTTGGTCCAGGCATGGAAACTATTCCAGAGAGAAAAGGTAAGTGTTTCATCTTTGGCTTCATGGCTCAAGACAGAATCAGGACCGGAATCCGAGTTCATTAAATTTGTAAATTTGTGGAAGTAGTATCTTGGCCTTTTTCATGAGTCAAGGGCTTTGACTATAGTTGAATAATTTCCACACAATAATTTGATGGAATAAGTAGTTGTTGTAAAAATGCATGTTTCCAAATAAGAGGAAGATACTGCTCCACTGCTCCTCCCTGTTCCTAATTGGTGAGCAGGCACACTCACTTGCATCATCCAGCTGTCACGTGAAATTCAACAGGTCTAAGACGAAGCTCTGGGTATCATCCCCAGAGTCGGCTCCCCTCTCCCCTCGGGGCTGCCTCTTTCCCCTCACACCCGCAGAGGTTTCCCCTGCTCAACCCAGATGTGATCTGTCCCCCTCCCTTGCTCTGGGCACTTCCCTTCCTGGCATTTCTACCACCACATCCAATCCCTGCACACAGCAGCTGTTCTGCTTGGTTCTCCTTCCCCTTCTCTTCAATATTCAGTCAGTCCAGCTCCCAAATGACTCTAAAACATTCCCTATTTTTGATATCATTGACTTGTGTCCACACATTTGGTAGACTCTTATTTCCAAACAAGCCCAAGTGCAAACTTCTTAGTCTGCCCATGGGCAGATTTGTGGACTTTTACCCCAATTTTTTAAAATTTTCTGTCTCCTCCTGCCATTCCCACCCACGAACGAACTACATTAATTTACTGCCCCATGGCATGAGTCATTCTCCATGCCATCATCCTCTTCTCCTAACACGTTCTCTCTTTTCTCTTCTCCTTTTTCCATGATCTGAATTCTGCTGATTTTGAAGCCCGTGTAAGTTCCTGCATTTTTCTGGGTGCTGCAATAACCTCCCCTTCCACTCTGAAGTGTTAAGATAATTGATCTCTACTACTCTTTAAAACGTCAGCTTTTATTGCCAGTCTTTTACATCTTAAGAGCTTGAACTCAATTTTGAAATCACTCAGGGATGACTAGGTCACTTACTTATTTGTAGTTTACTTGCCACACAGAGTTTTCTGCTTAAAGTAGGACCTCAAGTATTTAGAGAGTGACTAACAATGTTTCTAAAGTCCGCAGTGGATATTCACAATGACAGCTCCTCCAGGGCAGCAGTGGGAGCACCACTCGAAAGCTCACTACTCCACTTAGGAAGGGGGGCCATCATGCCACTGTGCCAAGGACAGTCCTGGCTTCCTGCTGTTTTTACAGCTAGTTATAATTTTCACTTCAAATCTGAAAAGCCTCTTGGTTTAGATGTCCCGTCATAGGATCATTCTACCCTTAAGGTGTTTGGGTCTGTGGTAAAGGCAGAGTCCAGAAAGAAAATGCTGCTTGTGTTCCAGACAGCCATCCAGCTAAGGGTCATTTTCTCCCCTGTGAACTGGTCCTGCGCTCCATGGCCACCCCCTGCATAATACATGTCCTTTGAATTTCATGGGACAATTCAAATGTTTTGATCATGCCCAGCTTCAGATAAATGAACTGAAGCTGAATACAAGTGAGCAATTCTTCAGAAAAAGGAAAAAGTAGCATTTACTGAATATAACTATGACCCTGACCAGCAGTTTAAGAACAAAAGAGGGTTCTCTAAAAGAAAAAGAGGGCCCAGGGAGTTCTCACAGAAGTAGAAGTAATCAAAACAGTATGTAAGTTCATTTATACTGTAATTGTATTTTTACTATTTTCTGAGTAAAATAATATGGAACACACAGTACCATTTCAATTTTTTCCTAACAATAAATACATATTACTTTCATGATCATTTAGTATTCAAAATGTGAGCCTTCCCATATTCACTGTGCCTAATGTACATTAAATTGACTAACCTCTGCATAAATGTTTTAAAACCGACATTAATTTTCACAGTTGACTGGTTGAAATGATCAGTTTCATAAATGAATGTCAGTGGTATCTCAGCAGTAATAACTTTTTACAGCAAAGTAAGATTTTACTCTCTAAGTAATGAGTAAAATTATTAAATGTAATCTTACATTTCATTACTGGCAGCCTGTCATGAAAAAGGAATTAAGGTTACAAATTTTCATTTATTTTTATAAAGTAGATGAGCAGTTCACTCATTTGCAATGAGACCTACTCAGTCTAATCTCTTTTGAGGGTGATTTTAATTACATTACATCATTCAGGACAGGGTTCAGAGTTCTCATTCCAAAGTCTTCCCACCCTAAACTTCTCAACTTTAAAAGAATCTGGGGAAATGTTAAGTTCAACCAATGAAAGTATAAGAAATGAAAGCTATCAGGTGAATATCTTGGGCCTAGAGTCACTCAAGTGTTTTGAAAGGATTTCATGAGACCATTTGGATTACTAGTTCAAATGTGACCCAAGGTAGTAGTAACTGAAAAGGATTAATTTTTATTGTTGTTTCAAAGATGTATATGAAAGTATCAATTACACGGGGATTATTAATAACTGTCATTGCTAAGAGCTAGCAATTCAGATGGGAGGGCTGTAACATTTGAAAGCAGGTGACAGCATCCAGATGAATCATGGAATAGGTTAACATTGGAGAGCAAATAAAATCTTTCTTTTGCTGTTTTCCAGCTGTCATCTCCCTAACTCAGAAGGTGAGCATGACACAATCTCACACGCAGTAGAATTAGAAGGCACTACAATTCAATATTCAGCTGTTTCTGCATTTTAGGTCAAGGTTACACTCCCACCTATCTTGAAGTGCCCTCCTCAGGTGAAGAGAAACCCTGGTTGGTGGCAGCCACACACTGGTGTTATTGAATGGCTCTCTTTTTGTAACAGAGTGTTTATCACAAAGGTCAGCATTTAGCTTAGTTCCTGTAGAGATAATTAACACATAGAAATTTCTTTGATAGGAAGGGAAGCTTCCAGACAAGCTAGCTTTTGTATAACTTTTTCTGCATAAGCAAAAAAGAAATATAAAACTCTAAAGCTATACAAAAACATTCACCAATATGGTTAATCTAAAATTATCACATGTAATTAATTTATGTATATTTTCACTCTCTTTTTAAAAAGGCCTATTTTAAAAAGCTTTTAAAAGCCTATTTCAATTATTCCTCACTTGATAATACATATTCCAATCTCATTTTCATCCATTTTAATAACTTTAAATATACTTAATATCACTTTTTTGGCCTTTTGGCTAAGATCAAGTGTTAAATATTCTTAAATTTGTTTGTGGTGACTAATAAATTCATATTAAATACTTATTCTGATTCTATTGTCATACTTTTTCCACTATTGTACACTAAATAAATACTTATCAGTTTAGCTGCTCAAATTTTAATAGGGTTTTAGAGTCAATAGCTAATCCGAAACAAAACAATTTAAATGTTTTCATCTCACAATTTTCTCAGGGCTTTTAGGTTAGCTCAGTGGTTTAAGCACCTACGCAGACAATCCCAGTCAGGTATAGGAGACAGTGCTTCAATCCCCACCGCCACCCTTAAGGCAGCCTGAGCCAGCCAAATAAAAACCTTACAACTTTCTGACTTCCCATGTCTTTGTCTATCAGATTCTCTAGTCATATAATTTTAGATTTTGAGCTAACATTTCCGCTTTGTTTTATACTTTTCTGATATCTATTACTGCTAATAGGGAACCTGTGTTTGGTTTGTTTTTGTCCATGCGCAGGCGTGTGTGTGTGTGTGTGTGTGTGTGTGTGTGTGTGTGTTTATGCATGTGTACACACATCAGAAATCAAACATCAGGCCTTGTACTTGCCAGGCAGGCAGGCACCATGTCACTGAGCCATATGCCTTCCCCATTTGTAGGTGATCAGTTTTCCCTCCACATTTTATCTTTATTACTTAGTAGTTTTTATCTTTGGCAGTGTGTAGTTTTACCAAAATGTGCTTTATCTGAATTTCTTCTTCATTCTATTTTTCAGTCAACATGCTGGAGACCATGTCTTTCTTCAACATCTGAGCATATCCTGCCATTAGAAAGCACATACATGTAGGTCTGTATTTCTTAATCATTATGTTCTTAACCTATATTATAGTTTCATGCCTTTGTGCTGCTGTTTTTATAATGCTCTGAGACATATAACTACCTGATTAAAAATTAATTCTAAATTCTTTTCTAATTTTTAAAATCAAATTATATAGAAACAAATCATTTTATTCTTCTTTCTTACGTATTTATTATTTCTTTAGTGATGACTAATGTTAATCTGAGCATGTGGCGGGGGAGTGGTTCCTTTCAGAACATATTTCCATCTTTCTGGCCTCGTTAACAGTTGTTCTAAATTCTATGCCACAAGTCAAACAAGAAAAGCCTATTCTGTCCTTCACATGACGGTCTTTGAAACACACGAAAATAGCTGCTGGAAGCTGCTGTATCCTAACCCATGACTAAATTTAGTTTTACACTTTCCTGTGGGTCAAAATAAAAATGTAATGTACTATAAAATTGAGACCTGAAGGTTATATCATGAAGAATCAGCTCAACTGAAGTCTAAATTCCATGAGTTGATAGATTTGAGCCTTATGAACGAGGTACTTGCCTTCGCTTCTCCTTAACAATCCCATCTGTAAGTGGAGACAATGAAAACCAAATCACAAGTTAATGTGAGGGCCAGAAAGCCGTGTTCCCCAAAAGTTATCTCCTGAGGAATCCTTTAAACCCGCCTCAGTACTGGTTCTCTCAGTCTGCAGCACTATGGGATAGATGCTTTCCAGAGTGTACTTTAAAGTTTGCATTAGTGCACACATTTGCAGTACGTACTATTTACATGCCTTGTGCAGAGCTGCAACATGTACAGAACACAGTCACCTTTTCATTCTTTACCCTTCCTTCCTCCTCTCTCATCTCTTGATCTCCTCATTGCATGACCCTGCTTTGTATTATCTATCTTTTATTTTGCTCTTTATATACAATTTGGGTTTCTCATATAAGAGACAAGAGACACTATGCTCTTTTAATTTACTTTGTGTAGTTATTGGCCATTTGTACTTATTCTTCTAATAACACTGTATTTTATCTTTTTTTAACACTGCATTTTAAATAATAATGAATAGTCCATGATCTCTTCAATGCTGTAAACTGTGTTTTGGATTTAAAGAGCCTAATATAGTACCTTACATATAGTAAACATTAAAAATAACACTGAAAGGGAAAAGTATGCAAAAATCATTTTTAATTTGAAGAGTGCTACCGCTAGCCATTTTGTAGATGTTTAAAAACTTTCAGCAGTTTTATTTATGCAGCTCTTTAATGTGATAGAATACAGGAGGCCATAGTATGATCCAATAATCCCTAAATGTATCAGGATAGAATCAAAACATTAAAATGTTCCTAATTTGTTGCACAGCAGACAGTAATTGTAAGCTTCTCGGCTCCTGATTCTCCTACATCTTACAATCTTGCAAATATCTCCTCCAGTCCCCTCTTTCCAGAGAACACCCTATGGCTTTCCTCTTTTTTACTTCTACATTTATTGAAGATTAATCAGCATTCACTGTCACTTCTGATCAGTGCAACCTGCTTCTAGCTCCTTCTTAGGGACACAAAGGACACCACTTTCCTCCTCTGGTTTTCCATCCCTGTTTTTTCTCTCCAACTGGAATCCTTAATGATCTCATCTTTCAGTTAAGAGTAAAAGAAAAAAGCAGCCAAAATGTCTCATGCATGGAGAGTCCTATGGAAAACATGGAGAAAGGACAGAAACCAAAGAGATTTCAGTGGCACAACAGGATGACATGGGGCACACAGAGATGCAGAAATCAAAGGGAAACAACTCCCTCTGCAGACACCATATGGAGGTGAGGCCTTATTTCATGTCTATGTAGGATGAGGAAGGCCCAAAAGGTGCCCACTGTTGCAGGGGACATTCGCAGTACATTCTGCCCCCATATTCCGTATCTTAACACTACATAAGAACTCCAAGGGAGCCAGGGAGATAGCTCAATAGAATAAACACTTGCTTGGCAAACGCAGGATCCTGAGTTCAATCTCCAGTACTGGAAAACAACAAAAAAAAAGAGCTCCGAAAGTTGCGTAGTACAGAGAGGAAAGAAGGGGATGGAAACCTTCAATAATTGAGATTAAGTTTGAAGGAGCAGAACATCTTAAAATTATCACATAAGCCTGCAATGAGGGCCAGCCAGAAAGCTCAGTGGATTAAAGTGCCTGTAAGCAGGTTCAGAGGCCAGGGCTTTGATCCCTGGACCTGCCATGCCGGCCCCACTCCTAGGGCACACTGAGATGGCAATTGAGACTGGGCGTGGTGATGCGTGCCTGTAATCCCAGCTCTTGGGAGGATGTAAAAAGGCAGATTACTATAAGTCCAATCTAGTAGTGCAACCCTGAACACCCTGTAGACCCTTCCCTAAAATTAAAAAAAAAAAAATTTTAAAAAGCCTGCAATGAACTAGAATGTCCTATAGAATGGATATCTAGAAACTTAGATCATCAAAAGAAAATTCCAGAACATTCTGTTTGTTGCATGTTTGCATTTTAAAGCTAGAAAACATATGCCCCCTCTACCTGGCGTTGTCCCTTTTGTCCGTATTAATTCTTTTTCATTATCCTTTTCTAACTCCTACTTTTACCAATTCAATTAATGCTGTCATTCTCAAAAGGTTTGTCTTTCTGGTAATCTCTTCCCACCAGATGAGTCTCCTTGGGTAATTTCTATTTGCAAGGCTTTAAATGCCAGGCATATATTAACAGTCTTCAGATGCACAGCACCAGGTCCAGCCTCTCTTTGCCAAACATCTCTTCTTGCTACTCCATGGCTTCAACAACTAAAGAATAAGCTGAACTGTGTCCCATAAATTTCATATTTTGAAGTGCTACTCCACAGTATCTCTCCATGTGACTGAATTGGAAGATACGGCCTTTGAAGTAGTAATCCAGTGAAAATGAGATCAGAGCAGGCCCTATTCTGGCTAGTATCCTTATAAGAATATGAAATTTAGACCCAGATGCACACACATAGGAAAAAGAAAAAATTCAAGACACAAGGAAAAGGAAGAGCTCTCCAGCTGAGAGAGAGGCTACCAAAGGAGCCAATCCTTCGGACATCATGGTCTTGGATGTCCAGCCTCCAAATTCTGGGAAAATAAATTTCTGTAGTTGAAACCCCATAGTCTGTGGTAATGTATGATAGAATCCCTAGCAAACTAGTACAGCAGCTATCCAAGTGAGGTTCACACTGCACACACGAGAGCTGCCATCTCACACTTGCTTCTCTCCAGCCTGGTCTCCCACCCTTTGCCTTGAGCCAGTGCACACGGAGCAGTCTACTAGCACAGCAGTGGCTTTGCACAGGCAGATGCGTGGCTTGAAATGACTACCCACTGGTTCTTTACTGTATTGCCTCCATATTCTCCAAAGCATGTTTTCAAGAAATACCTCTAAGAATAACTGTAATTTGTATTGTGTGTTCTCTTAAATAGCAAACACAGTCACTACTCAAGGCCCCAGCGACAGATTAAAAATATATCCCATTCAACTTTCCCATGCCTTCGTCCCATATCACCTTAAGCACTGCTACATCTACTTTTTACAAGAACATAATTATCCTTTTCTGTCTGAAGGACTTAATTAAAAAAAAAAAAAAAAAACCCTTCTTTGGCATCAGGTATGTACTTTTAGTATTAAGCATCTACTATACTAAGCATTGTGTATAAGTTTGACTGGATGAACAGAAGAGGGCTTTTCAACATGAATATCTGAAATTCAATTGGAGGAACTGAGTAATAAATGAACTTAAAAGCCTAAAAAAGAAGATTCAGCAGATCTGATTAAGAACAATGAGTCACATGCACAGTGATCCCTCCAATGTCTCTATTTGGCAACTTTATAGAGTTTTACAAAATTACTTGACAGTTCTGTGCCTAGCATTTCTCATCAGTGTCCTGGTGTCGTTTTGGACATCAGCTGACATTTTCTAGGTAACATGTTTAGTGCAGAATCAGACATACAATGACAACCAAATAAATGTTGTTGGTGGAGGGTATTTTTATCAGGCTGCAATTTCTACACAAGAGACTTGGAGCTTGTGTAGCTCATCAGACAATTTTGAGAAGGAATTTGTCAGAGCAAAAATGATCTTGACAACTTGTCCAAGGTGTTCAAAACATGGCCAGAAGAGATCAGAATGTTTTGCCAACTTTTGCCAAGTAATATGACATCTTGTACTCATTAAATGTCTCTTGACTACACCGATCTATTCCAGATGATACTGAGAACAACTGACAGATAAGTTCCATGTGTGATCAAGATTATATATTCTCATCTTGAGGAACATTTCTGTCCTCACTTTCCGACTGATGACCTCACTTTTCATTGGAATTTTTTAATGTCCAGTTTATTTTGACTGTTAAATTTCTACTGAGCACTTACGTCAACGTTCTCTTTTCCTGCATGCTTAATTCTGACTAGAGGATTTTTTAAAAAACCTTGATATTACCCCTTGTTGGCAGTGTCTTGGCTAGATTTTTCTCTATGATACACTTGATGTCATACATTTGTAGCCTAATAAAAAGGAGAAAAGGAACCAGTATTAAAATCCACATCTTCTGACACATCAGTCATGGCGTTAAAACAAAATATATGCCAGGCACTGTACTGAGCTGTCTATATAATGGTGAACAAAAATGGTTCTTGAATTACTTGAGCTTAGGTTCAGTGGTGGAGTGAGATATAAAACAGCAGGTAGACACATAAATTCAGACTTTGCTAAGTGCCATGAAGACTTCAGAGCTTTCTAGTATAAACACTGACTAAAGTATAACAAAGACATTTCCTTAACAAAAGCATCAAATTTTCAAAATACTAAATAACTGGCTGTTCCCTATTCTTAGAAAAATTTTATGGTAGCACTAATTATACTCATAACTGGATGGGAGATGCTTTCTCTGACTAAAGGTTTCTCTTTTTAACATGAGTTCTTCTTAAGTAGAAGTGGACATGCCTACTATAATGTAATTTATTCATGACTAAATCAACAGAAAAAAATTAGTCTTCATATTAGAATTCCAATTCCTCAGGGCCAGCCAAATAGTTCAGCAGATTAAAACACCTGCAAGTAGGTTCAGGGGCCCGAGTCTGATCCCCAGGCCTGCTGTGCTGGCCCTGCCCCCAGGGTGTGCTCAGATGGCAATTGAGACTGGGCACGGGGACACAGGCCTTCAATCCAAGCTCTTGGGAGGCTATAAACAGGCGAACCCCTACAATTTAGTAGTGAAACCCTGAACACTCTGTAGATCCTTCCCTAAAATCAAAAAAAAAAGAATCCCAATTCTTCAATAAAGTATTTTGCAAACATGAGGCTACACTGAATTATAATGATGGTATGAAGCTTTTTATTTCACTTATTTTCTTTTTGTTTTAGAGAGAAAAAAAACAAATGATACAAAATTTTAAAACAAGGTAACAAGAAATTAAAAAAGGTTATGATATGAGTTTTAACAACTTTTAGTATATTGGGAACAAGATCCACACTCTTAATTATTTTAGCATCCTTCCTTGGTGATGAGTAAAAACTCATTCTTAAAGAAGTAGGTTATCGGGTCTGGGGAGATAGCTCTGTGGCACAAGTACCTGGCTGGCAAATACAAGATCGTGAGTACGAACCCCGGTCCCGCAAAAAAAAAAAAAAGAAAAAAGAGGGTTATCTTGTGCAATACTTCAAAATATTTGCTGGTCACAAAAATTTAAGCAAAGGACATTTAAGATAGATTTTGGAAACCCTACACCACAAGCATAGCTGCAATCTTTTACCCAGTAATTGTTCTAAAGATCATGACAACACTCCCAGGTCAATGCCTGACATTTGGTATGAATTTTAATAATAGTTCCTTAATTTTTTTACTACAAGATCACAAATAACCTATTTGAAGGGACTCTTATAAAATGTGTGCTCTCTTCCTTAGCAATAAGAGATAGTATTGGGGGCCAGCAAGATGGTTCAGTGGTCTAAAGCACCTGCTTAGGAAAGCTCAAGCAACTGCAGGGACTGCGGTTCGATCCCCGGCACCACATGCTGCACCAGCCCCACCACCAGGGCAGGCTGAGCCAGTCATAAAATAAGTAAATAAAGAAACAAACAAACAAGCAAACAAATAAATAAAATAAAAATTAAAAAAAAAAAATACTAACCCCTAATTAAAAAAAAAAAAAAAAAAGAGACAGTATTGGGAACTTCTAGAGCCTGGCAATTGATTAGTCTCTCTCAAATAACCTACTTATTTTCTGGACCATAAATACTGAGTAATCGATGATGCATCCTGATAAAAGCTTTCTAGCTCATATAATGGACAGATATCTACTTACCTATTTTTTTATAGGGTGTCTTTTTAAAAAATTTTTATCCTAGAAAGTGATACAATCTCTCTTCATAATCCATTTTCTTGGTTTTTGTCAACGTTAAATTTGTTTTTAACATAATGTATTTTAAAGGCAAAATATAAGCAATAAAGCCAATGGACCCAAATATTGGTAATAGGTGACTGTGAGTAAAAGATACAAAAATGTTACCCATCCTATTCATGAAAGTTTTTGTTGCTTTCTTTTTTTAAAATAAAAATTTAGGGTAGGGAGATCTTGTCCTCAATGAATTTCATGAACAAAACGCCAAGAATTTCATAAAAGAAATTCCAACAACCAATAGTTTCCCAAAATATGATATATCTCTGAAATAGAAACCATGATAATTTTACCCAGCAACTGGGATGTAAGCCTCTACCTACCAACTAATGAACCTACTAACACTCAGAACATGAGTGAAAACTTATTGTAAGTGTTCACAGAAGGTCTCTTTGGGGTAGCAATGGCCACAAGAGGCCTCACTGTGGCTCCGCAGCCATTTAGGAACCCAAAGTCTTGAGGGCAGGAGCCTTCATTCTGTTTCCAGCAGGATATACTGAGAGCTTTTCACCACATGGACTCCGGGAAGCAAAATGATGGAGAGAAAGCTCTCCAATGCGCTCTAAGACAACCTTGTTGAGGGTTCACTTAGGTTCATAGGTGGGAAAGTATACACTTGTCATCTGTCTGTACCACACAGTGTGTTTACCCCTGCACCAGCCACCTCCTTTGGTTTTGCTATTATTGAAAGCCTATCCTTGCCACTAAAGATCATTTCTTAATGCCCATAGTCAACCAGTTACTTTGACTATCTGCTTATGTGTAAGTCACCAAGTACACCTTGCTCCAAAAGGTAGGAAGATGCAGCTTATGGCTCTCGGGTACTTGGTCGGCCCTCAATGGAAAGTGCAGAGATTTTTCAGTCCCGACTATACGCTAAAGTCAACTAGGAAACTTCCAGAAACATGGATGCTGGGGAACTAACTTAGTCACATTCTGATTTAATAGGTATGGGGTGGGCTAGCTATAACTTTAAAAAGCTTCTTAGGTAAATATGGTGAGTGGCTAGCAATAGGATCCACTGAAATAGATGCAAGCAGATTCAATTCAATTTCTTTATTGGTACAAATACTTCTTGAGCTCAGTGACACCCTCAATCATTATAACCTCAAGAGTTAGACAGTTTGGAGATAGGTGATCAAGATAAAATGGCATCAACAGTATGGGCCCTAACTTAATGTGACCAATGTCCCTAAGTTAATGGGACCAAAGTCTTTGTAAGAAAGGGAAATTTGGACACAGATGCACATAAAAGAAGATGATATGAAGAGACACAGGGAGAATATGGCCATTTACAAATCAAGTATCCTGGAGTGGCTTATGCCTCACAGTCCTTCAGAAGGCACAAACCCTACCAATAACTTGATATTGGACTTCCAAACTTCAGAATGATTGGACAATAAATTTCTATTGTTTTAGCCATCCAATTTGTGGTACTGTTACATTACGCCCAAAAATAAATATACTATTTTTAATGTCATAATATTAATCATAATTTATTATTGCATGGACACTCATTTGTTTAATGTTGCCCTCTTTCACCAGATGATAATCTTCAAAATATCAGGAACTGTATCTGTTCTTGTTAATTTATTTACCATTATCACAAACCACTGCCTATAGTATACCCAGAGAGGCTGAGAACTCACATAAAGTGGAAAGGAAACGATTCTATCAAGACCCAGCATTAAGTGTTCTAGAACAGGTCAGGCCAACTACGGAACTCAACACAATCAGGCCTACATTTTGTTTTCATATGACATGTGTGCTAAGAATGGCAGCCACATTTTTAAATGGTTATTTTAAAAAGAAACATACCTCACAACATTAGAACGTAATGGTAAACTTAAGTTTTACAGTTTATAAGTGAAGTTTCATTGCAACACGGTCATACTTCTACATATTGCCTACAGATGCATTCATTCCACAAAGGAGTGGTCTGTAGTTGTGACAGAGACCACATCGCCTGAAATATTTATTATCTGGCCATTTATAGAAAAAGCAGCCTGCTGAGCACTGGTCTAAAACATGCTCTCCAGGCTCTGCAGACCACCCAGGGGTGCTCAAGTGGGAGGGGACATGGTGTCGTAGGACATGCCTCAGCACATTTGCTGTGTAGAATACCATCAGAATGTAAACTCTCCAGCACATTCACTTTTTTCAACTCAAAGGTAGAAACAGACCACTGAATACTCTTCTCCTTAAGGGCACACAGCTCTGGTTTTACCAATAGGATTCATAGACAAAAAGGATTGTGAATTAAAAATTTTCACTATATATGGAATTTTAATTCAGTGTATGTGCTTTGATAAATGAAAGAGTTTAAACATAAATATAATAGGTAATGACCATTAAAGATACTTATTCACATCTGCCTATCCAAAGCTAACATCACAGTATCATAAAAGTCAACTTTTAGACATGATCTCCATAGTAAATAGGGGTTGACTTCAATCGGATTCACACAAAGAAGCTCCATTTACCTTTGGTGGATGAACAAACTCAACACATTCCAGCCATATGGTTAAAAAGAATTTTCCACATATTGCACAGCTTTTTCCCCCAGAGATTATATTCTTGACCTCTGGATATTGTTCTATGGCATGCATTAGAAAAGAATTCTCTTCAGCTAGCTGATTCAGGACAAATCTTGATGTTATTTCCTAAATTAAAAAAGAATATTGCTCCTAAAACTATTTTCACAGTCTTACATTACATTGATTTTAATTTTACCCATAGAAATTTTTGTCTTCTTCCTTACTCTGTTAAATTACAA
>PVKN010024104.1:0-14543 GCA_004027915.1 Capromys pilorides
TCATGCGGTGTCTACGGATGTCGCTTCTGAAGCTGGCATGCTTGGGTACACATCCCAGGCCCACGGAGGACTAACTATGGGACTGACCTTAGGCCAGTCCCTTCGCTTCTCCATGCCTTAGCTTCCTTACTAAGATTCAGCAAGTCATTTGGGTGGCGGGTTAGAGCGGTACATGGCACACAGGATGAGCAAGGGACATTGCCGTCACTGTCCGTCCCCCGTCCCATGCTTACTACTTGAGATTGTAGCTCAGTGTCTCTCTGTTTGCCTCTAGTACAGGGTCTGGTGCATTAAGCTGGCAAGCCACGTGGTCAGCTGTGTGACTTGGGAGTGGAGGCTGCATAGAAGGGGGGTGAGAAGAGAGGAGCGGGGAGGGCTGGCAAGCGTTGCTCTTGTTCAGTTAAAGGATAAAGGGGACAAATCCCTAGCAGCAAGGGTGAGAACACAGTCAGCGCCGCGAGATTTGCAAACGGGAACTGACTCTGTGACCCACTGGTTATAAAGAGTGAAGCAAACACCAAGTATGACATCAAATTTCCAGCCCGAGTGACTGTCGGGGTTTAAAGGACCCAGTAAATGGGTCCCACTTCCCACCTCAGACTCTGAGTCCTGGCGAGGAGGGAGATGAGATCCTAACTGCATCACAGATCCAGCCGTTGGCTGGCACCGGCCTGGGTGTTGGGCCCGCTAGGTTGCTGGCGTCCTTGCACCTAAGGGCAGCAGACTCCCCAGGGGAGGGCAAGACTGAGCACGTGGCAGAGTGGTCTGCAGGGAGTCAGGTCTCAGAGGGCTGGACAGGGGCTGGGTAATACTCAAATCCAGGAATTCTCAGCTGGGCACTACTGGCATTTGGATCTGGATAATTCTTTGTTGTGGGCCTGTCCCATGCATTGTAGGACATCACTGGTTGCCAATAGCACCGCCTTCCCTGGTTTGACAATCAAAATGTCTCTAGATCTGACAATATTCCCAGGACCACGGGGAGCAAAGACACCCTAGCTGAGAACCACTGCTCTAGCCCCAGTGGACAGCCTCCAAGTGGACTTCACCAATGGGGAAGGAGGGTTTCCTCCCTTGGCCTAGAAATGGGCAGTCCCGGAGGGCAGGGAGGGAGGCAGGTGGGCCGCCCTGACCTCTGTAGAGCTTTCCTGCACTGTTCTCTCCCTCTTCCTCTTGTTCCTCTTTGTCTAGCCAACGTAACGTCCTTCCGACTCCAGCCACAGCACCATTCATCTGAGACACACTCCTCAGCTCCCTGACTGGGTCATTTAGGTCTCTCGGTGGTCTCTCTTCCATAGTAGGCCTCATGTTACACTACAAATGTTGGACAACTCTCTCTCTCAGTGATTCTGGAGCCTAGCACAAAGCCAAGTTCATTGCAGGCCTGCAGGAAGTGTGGCTATGGGTGAATGAGCTGAGGCAGCTTCTTTCATCTCTTTTCCAGTTTTTCTGTAGTCCCAGGAGCTCTTTTGTGGGTCTCCGTGTGGGTCTGGTGGTCCAGCTTGTGTGGGGGAGAGGGTACCTGTGGCTGCTTCTCTCCCCCACATCCCAGGTCCCCTGCAAGTGTCTGCAAAGGGTCTTCATGCTATTTGTTGCTGACATCTGGTGCACTTGGGCCTCTTGCTTTCTGAGCACCTGGCGTGTGTTCTTGCTCTTTCGATAATTGCAAAAGAACTGCTTGCCCTGGAAACTGCCCTGGAAGCCTCTCCCGCAGCTACCTGACCCCAAGACAGGGAAGCCAGGTTGCCTGGTTACCAGTTTTCAGGGCCAATTCAGGGAAATCCTGAGGCCATAGAAAACTGAGTTTGGCAGCATGTGACCCTGGAGCCAGTGTAGGCAGAGGCCTGGCCCTGCACAGTGGGAGACAAGTGCGGAAGCTTCCTCCCACCTGGCCCCCTGCCTCACCCTCCCTAGGGCTCACTTAACCCTTGTGACCTTGGAAGGTCATGTGACACCCTGCTCTAGAGGAGGACACAAAAGATCAGAAAGGTGGGGGCTGTGCTGAAGGTCACTAGTTGGTTGGAAGGTGGAGTTTAGATCCAGATCCAGGCCTCGGGCTTAAGCCTTGGGCGCTCTCTTTCCAATTTACTGTGTGAGGCTTATTCCAAAGGTTTGCTTATAATACGTTTTAAACAAATTATTACAAGGCAGTTTTCTTAGAGCTGAAACAAGGCCTACCGTCCCTGGCCGGCATAAGGACCCTTCTGTTCTGTCTCCATACACCTGCCGTATAGGAGATGTCCACGTTCCCTGCTGGGGAACAGTGATGCTGGCCCCGTATCCCTGCTGGACCTCTGCCTTTAGTGCCCAGCCCTCCTCCCCTGGACTGCCCGGCCTCTGGCCAGCTTTCCTTGGCCCCTGCACAGGCTACCACACCTGCTCCACTGCCTGTTGGCAGAGCACTATGGGGACGAGGACCAGATTTTATTCATCCTTGCATTCTGAGAACTCACTGCGTCTCTAGCAGATGATACACGAAGGCCTACATACCGCGCACCAGTTGCATACTGCGTAGGATTGTGTGCTCGCCTAGTGCTACTCCTGCCAGGGAGTCGCGCTCCTGGTGCTCTACCTAGCACATAGTAGGTGCTTGCCACAGCGCATTCAAGAAAGCAAACAGTGTTCAATTCAACCCCCTTCTCCATTCTATGTTTAACTTTCCTACCTCTTCTCCCGGAGGATTCAGATGTTTGCAGTGGTGTGACAGGAGGCCTCCCGAGCAAGCCATATCAAATGCGAGGTCACTCTGGGCACCCGCTGCCCTCCTGCCGCAGGCAGAGTCAGCCTGCTCTGCTTTCTTCCCCAAACTTCATATCCCCTGCCTCTGTTGACACTTCCTCGCTAAATAGATTTTTTTCATATACTTCAACAAGCCGATGATGAATTTTGGTAGCAGAAACATTTTTCACTTCAAATCAGATTGCAGCTTACACTCCCATCGGGGGACCACGAGTCCAGGGCAATGGTTCTCAACCCAGGCTGTCCATTAGCATCATCTGGGCAGCCTCTACAGAGACACAGCATGCCCCATCCTAGACCAGTTAAATCGCACCCTCGCTGAGGGACACTGGCAACAGCATGCAGCTCGGTGACGCCATTGGGCAAGTGATTCCACTGGGTGGCAGGGGTTGGCAGCCGCCGGCTGAGAGCCTTGCTGCCGCAGGGAAGGTCCGTAGAGCTGTGGCCCAGGCATCACCTGGCAGCTTGTTAGACGCGGAGACCGCCTTGATTAGAATCTGCGTCTGAACAAGATTCTCAGGTAGTTGTCGTTCACGGTATAGTTTAAGAAGTGTGTTCACATTACAGTTTGAGAAGCATTGTGTCAGAGAAAGAACAGTTTTTACACACCTATGACAAGCTGCAACCAGTCGCTGCTGGTTCATATTATCTTCTGGACGTATGCCTTCTTTCTTTTTCCTTCATTTGACAAATGTTAATAGATCACCTCCTAGGATGGCTTCTGGGAATGTGTTGGCATGTGTTGCTCTCTGGCCTGCAGATTCTCACCATATCCCATTCGCTCTGGCTCTGCCCTTTCATAGTACCTATCTCTTGTCTCCTTGGTGTGACCTCCTCCAGTTGCAAACCTTCCGCTCTTCTCACCTCTTTGCAAAAATTAGTGTCAGCATCCTTCTGTCGTTCGCCATCAGTTGTGGTGATTTGACCTTGAGTTGGAGGCAACTAGTGTTTTGAGTGTGTAACAAGGAGCTGAGCCTGGGCATCCCTGGATATTGGGTTGATTTGGGCCTGTTAGATCTAGAGACAGGGAAAAGTTCTTGAATCATCTGATATCTTCACTGGCATGTGTAGCCTGTTCTCATGGCTCCATAAGCTGTGACATAGGACAAATGCGCACTTTATGAGCCAGCATCCCCAGTGCCACCTGGGTACTTGTTAGATGTATAGAATCTTCTTTTCATTCTTTTCTTTTCTTTCTTTCTTTCTTTCTCTTTCTTTCTTTCTTTCTTTCTTTCTTTCTTTCTTTCTTTCTTTCTTGTCTTTTTGAGACAAAGTCTCGCTATGCAATTTAGGCTGGCCTTGAGCTCACTTTTGTAGCCCAGGCTGGTCTCAAACTCGCACTGATCCTCCTGCCTCAGCCTCCCAAGTCCTGGGATTACAGGAGTGCACCACCACGCCTGGCTTAGACATATAGAATCTCAAGCTCTATGGCAGAGTTCCTGAATCAGAATCTTCCTTTTTACAAGACCATCCGGTGATTCATGGGTACACTACAGCTTGAGGAACCTGAAGCACTAGTACAAAAGAAAGCTTTTCACATTTTGCAACATATTAGACTTATATGGGAACTTAAAGAAAGCTGATTCCCAGTCTGTATCCTAGAGCAATTAAATCAGAATATCTTAGCAGGGTATGGTGGTCCACAACTATAATCCTAGCACTCAGGTGGCTGAGCTAGGAGGGTCACCTTGGTTTGAGGCCAGGCTGGATTACATAGTGAACTCAAGCCCAACCTGGACTACATAGTAAGACCTTGTCTCAACATTCCATCTAAAAAAAGCCAGAGTATCTTGGGATAAGACCCATACAGCAGCGCTGTTTTACTGCGGCATAATATATACACGCAAATCTTAGCAGTGGTATTAAGTAAGCTTGCTCTGTTGCAACTGTCCCATCACCCAGCTCCAGAACTCTTTCGTGTTCCCAAACTGAAGCACCGTACCCAAGAACCACTCGTTTGTCACTCTTCCTTCCCTTCAGCTCCTGGGAGCCACATTGTAGGTGTTGTCTCTGTAAATTTGATTGTTCTATGCTTTTCGTGTAAGTGGAATCCCACCATCTTTGCCCTTCTATGACTTACTTTGCCGAGCACAGTATCTTTAAGATTAACTCACTTGGCAGCACATGTCTGAATTTTATTCCTTTTTAAAATTGACCAATATTCCAGTACATTGTGTTTACCTGTGCATCCATCCACTGACATTTCAGTTCCTTCCACCTTTTGATTGCTGTGAATAATGCTATATGTACCTGGGTGCATGAGTATCTGTTAAGTCTCTCCTTTTGCTTTTTTAAAAATTATTTACTTATTTATCTATTTGGTATAGGGGCTCACTATGCAGCTCGGACTCGTAGTAATCCTCCTGTCTCAGCCTCCCTAGTGCTGGGCTTACAGGCATGTGTCACTGCACCCAGTTTCAGTGCCTGGCACAGGCATGTCCAGACAACCCCAGGTCCTTGCGCTTGCCAGGTAGGCACTTAGACCGCCAAGCTATCTCCCCAGCCGCATCCTTTCACTTCTTTTGGGTATATACACAGAAGTGGAATTGGTAGATCATATAGCAGTTCTATATTGATATTTTTGAGGAACTGACACGCAGCTGCAACATTTTATGTCCCTACATCAGTACAAAGGTTCCAGTTTCCCTGTAGCCTCACCAACATTTATTTTGTGTTTTTTTTTATTATAGCCATTTTAACGGGTATAAAATGATATGTCATTGTGTTTTGATTTGCATTTACCATGTAGTTAGTAATATTTCATGATTGCATTGGTCATTTGTATATCTTTACAGTAATGTCTATTCAAGTCCTTTGCCCACTTTGAATAAGGCTGTTTTTTTATTGTGTTGTAATCGTTCCTTATTGATATATTAATACCTTCACAGATTTATAATTTGCAAATATTTTCTCCCATATCATGGGTTGGATTTTCACTGTTTTGATAGTGTCTTTGGATGAACGTTTTTAATTTTGATGTGTCCCATTTTATCTATTTTTTTGTTTCATTGCCTGTGCTTTTGGTATCCTAAACAAGAAATCATTGTTGAGCGTGAAGATTTTTTAAAGCTCCCCAAGTGATTCCAGTGTACAGCCAAGACTAAGCAATGTTTCTCAATTTTAATGTACATTCAAATCACCTGAAATCTGGTTAAATGCATATTCTGATTTATTAGGTCTGGGTTGGGGCCCAAGTTTCTATATTTCTAACAGACTCCTAACTGATGCTAATGCTGCTTGGCCTGTGGACCACTCCAAGTAGCCAGGGCATGGAGGAGCATGTTAATGATTTCTTCCTGCTGAATGCTTGGAGGGTATTTGCCAGATCTTCCCCCGAGCTTCTTCTCCATAACTGTTTTCTGATTTCACCATCAAGATAACCCTCCACTTAGCCTCTGACTTTTGATTGAGCCAAGTGCCCTGACGGCTACATGGGGTACATCTGGCATGGCCGAGAAATGAAATGTAAAGGAGGTATTCTCCCTGCCCCACTCCCGCCCCCTCTGGGGGGGCAGGAGACCATGCCCTGGTCCACCCCTGCTGAGTGGATTCGGGATCCCCATGGATGTTGCCTTGTCTGAAAAGCTGGTTTGTTCAAAATGCTTAATATACTCAGAAAGGAAAATCGTACAAGTTAGTCTTGAGATTATGGAAGAACCAGTAGGGAGGTAGGGAGAACTTCTGAAAATCTTATTTCTCAAAAAATCCTTTAATCCATCATAAAATTTAAGAGTCAGGAAAGACTTTTAGGGACTTCCTCCCAAACTTTAATTTGGGGATCTAAAGAGTCAGTGACTCATTCGAGACTATCAAGCAAAATAAGTCAGCCCACAAACAATTCATTTTTTAATTCATCTACTTTGGGGTGCTTATTTGGAAATGGTAATACAGGATAGCTTCTTTTTTCCCACATGACTCCTTTAATTAAAAGTTCTACTTTTCAGAGAAAAGGTAAAAATCGAGAGACTAGGTCATGGTTTTTGTCCCTCACAACCTCCCTTAGGAAATTTCTCGCAGTTAGGCTTGTGTTACCTTAACAAGATGCCATCCCTGGTGTAGAGACTCTAGCTGCAGACATGATGCCTGGAAGGAATTAACTCACTTCTAGAAGGCGCACCCAATGCCAGTCTCTCCTCTGTGCCCATTGCAGGTGTTGAAAGCTGATTGCTCTCTCCAGCCACTGCCAATCAATTGGATTTGGCTCTTGAATTAAACTCATTTGCTGTCTCTCAATAAAGGTCATACCCTGCAAAGCCCAGTGATCTTCAGATCTGTGCTACATTTCACCATGTCTACACTGGTTATTAAATACTCTTTATCTTCCTCCCCCCACCTCAGCTGCTTATTATCCAATTATGAGTTGCCTTGATCCTATCAAACTTCTGCCACATTGCAGAGCTTACAGTGATGCATTTGTCTTCAGTGATTAGACAGCCCCAGAGAAGATACCATCTCATTCCTTTGCCTCTGCAATTTGGAAGAAGCTCTGACTGCTAGTATGACTCCTACCCTGAGTATGGGGATAGCCACAGGAGCCTTCTTGCAGGAAGGCTCACTCAGGTAGCCTCTGCTCTGCAGTGGGAGCCCTGCCCCTGCGCCTCTCTCCAGCTTGTGCAGCCAGCACCAGGGAGTTTCTGCTCCTGAGGCACTGAAGGCAGCCATTGGGCCCCTCTTGACCTGGAGCCAGCTCATTTGCTGGCAGGAGCATCCGTCTCCATGTGGGAGACGGTCTTCAGGTCTTCTTTGCGCTTCCACATTAAGATGTCAGCCTCAGTCAGCCTTGCTCTGGGCTGCCAGATGCACAGACGAGACAGCAGCGAAGGTTCCTGGAAGAGGTTTGCTGCCTGCTGATGGCAGGAAGGTGTCTTCTGGCCTTCATGGGCCACCAGCATTGCAGTTTTAAGGAGGGTGGTCAGGACAGCCTCCATGACAAGTGGGGAGGGAACTTCTGGGCCTGGGTGGGATTGGGTTTTCCTGGCTGCTTTATAGGACTGGACCTGCACAGAATTTAGGGGTCTTGTACCAGTGATCCTTCAGAACACCCTACAGGGGCTGACTCTACTCTAAGAAGTCCTGAGGACAGTTTCAGGGCGGCACCATCTGCTGCATTCTAAGTGTTTCGCTTGCCCACAGTCAGAGAGGGTGGAGTCCTTCTACCTCGCTGGCCACTCTCAACAGCCTCCTGGGTGATTGCCATGCCTTCTATAGCCCCAGGCTGCTTGGCAACACTCTGAGTTATGTTACAGATATAATAATGAATTATACAATGCGTTATACATAATTAATTTATAATAAAACACACAAGCAATGGTTTAATTTCTCCAAGTGAATGATGCGCTGCCTGCCAGACCTTGCTGGAATGTATGGCCTAACTGACTGCTTCTTGGTCTGGAGGTGATGGCCGGCTGCCCTAGGGAGGGATCTTGGCTTGGGGAGCCTGCCAAATCACAGAGTTCCCCAAGATTACCTCTGGAATCTGTTCCACGCGAGGACAATCCTCTGTTCCTGTTCCGGACCTGCAGACACTGGGGTGCGGGCCGGGGGAGGGTTGTCTCACTGCTTGAACCTCTCATTGCTTGAAATGTTACTTTCTGTATTTTTCCAAACTTTCTCCCATTGTATGGCAGATTATATATACCTTATCCTGTCTTCCTTCCTTTCTCCCTCCCTCCCTTCCTACCTTCCTTCTTTCCATCTTTCCTTCCATATATACTGAGTACCTGCTACATACCCTGTTTTTCACTTGGTATTTACCAGTGAATAAAATAGACAAAAGATCCTGCCCAAGTAGAGTTTATATTCTAGCAGAAGAAGACAGGCAGTAAATAAGTGTAATAAATAAGTAAATTACATTGTGTGTTACACAGTGCTGGGTGCTACAGAAAAAAAGGAAAGCAGCGCAGGATAAAGGTGGTCTCTGGTGTTGGGGCAGGTTGCAGTTTTAAAGAGAATGGCCAGGGGCTGGGGAGATAGCTCCGTGGCACAAGTGCCTGCCTGGTGAGTGCAAGGTCATGAGTTCGAACCCCAGTCCCGCAAATAAATAAATAAATAAACAAACAAACAAACAAACGTAAAGAGAATTCTCAGGGCAACCCAAGGATTTGCCAGGCCCCCCTGATAGGGAAGAAAGTCTCCTCTGGGCCTTGGTGGGATTGGAGTTTTCTAGCTGCGTTAGCTACAGGACTTCAGCAACATTTGTACCTCTCGGTTTCAGATGTTCAAGATGTTACTGTTTCTGCTGCTGCTGTGGTTTCTGCCTCCCACGGAGGGGTCTCAGCGAGCTGAACCCATGTTTATTGCAGTCACCAACTCGGTTCTGCCCCCCGACTATGACAGCAACCCCACTCAGCTCAACTATGGTGTGGCAGTTACTGACGTGGACCACGATGGGGACTTCGAGATCGTCGTGGCAGGGTAAGCGCCTCTCCATCCTAAGTTTGGCAGATGTTTTAATCAGCTCTTCCTAGCATGGTTAGGTAACAGCTCCAAAGCCCGACAACTTGTGATCTTAGCCGTAGGTCAGTGGCGGTACTGAGCCAAAACCTGGCCCCCTTGGCCAGGAGTCTGGGGTGCTATGGTGTTGCTCTTTGCAGCAGCTGGAAGTTGGGAAGGAGGGCAGTCTGGGAGATGTTTCTGATCCGTACGCTTTTTAGGGCTTTAAGGTCCTCTCTTGTCTCCTCAGTGATGCGAGTGTTGCTTCTTTTCCAGAGGAGCTCTCAGGTCTCTGCATAAGAGGGGCTACAGGCCGTCGTCGTTGCAGGAGGTGCTCAAGGCTGCCTTTGCACAGCACTTTACGTGAAGCTAAGAGCTATTAATAGCCCATTTAAAAGAAGGGAAGGTGGGAACCAGGGGGCTGGTTAAGCCTCTTCTAACCATGCCTTGGTACCACTGCTTCTTTCCTTCCTGAAAAAGCAAAAAAAAAAGCATTACCTTGGCATTTAAATGGCGTGAGTTCACGTCTAGATGAACAACTTTCCTGTTGTATAACCTCAAGACAGTCCCTTACTCTCTGAGATTCAGATATATTTAAAAGGGGGAAGCTTTTTGATATAGTAATGATGTTCCAAAGTTTCAATAGGCTGTCACACATGACAGAGCATCATACATGCTACCAGTTACCATTGGTAATTATTATTTATTAAGCACTAATAGGCTCCCCCCACCGTATAACCACTTATTTGACATGAATCATTTCTTTCCATCCTCCTGAAAACACCATCATCCCCACTTAGAGAAAAAGAAGTGGAGGTTCATAGAGGAAACAGCTTGCTCTCTATCAAATAAAGTGCAATTGGATGAGCCGAGACTTGAACCTTGAGGGTTCCTGATTGTAGTGCTGCCAAAGTGCACCACACCAAGTTTCTGTATCGCTTCAAAAGTCAGTCAGTCCACACAGACACTACAGGGGCTCGGCGACCTTGTTCTGGAAGGCCTGAGATTTTATAGACGTACTCAATAAAGTGCGGGGCAGGTAATGTCATTTGTAGCAATTGCATGTAATGGCAAAATGTGTTGATCTTGGACAGGGAAGGCCTGGTACTAATTTAACCATGTTTAACCCAGTAGTTGTGGACCACGTGCAACTTAAGGCCGCAGACCAACTTTCCTCGCCTGTAAAATGCATGTGTGGAAACCTGTTATGCCTACCTCGCAAGGCAGTCCTGAGGGTTGACAGTGGTGGTGTTTCAAAAAGATACTTTAGGGCTGGCGAGATGGCTCAGCGGTCTAAAGCACCTGCTTAGGCAAGCTTAGGCAACTGCAGGGACCACAGTGTGATCCCTGGCACCACATGCTGCACCAGTCCCACCCCTAAGGCAGGCTGAGCCGGCCATAATAAAACAAATTAAAAAGTTTAAAAAAAAAAAAAAGATACTTTATAAAGTGCCTTTTTTCCTTCATTATTCTATTTCTTCTACTTTGTGAAAAGGAGTGGAACTAATTCTAAACCTCCTAGGTCAAGATTAGCAGGCCATCTGTTAGAACTTTCTGTGATGGCATCAGTGTTCTTTTCTCTTTTTTTATGTTTTTAGGACAGGTTCTACAAGGTTTCACTACGTAGGCCATACTTGTAGCAATTCTCCCATTTTCTGTCTCCTAAGCGCTGGGATTGCAGGCGTGCACCATCACATCCAGTCGCATTCACCGTCTCAGCATGCCCTGCAGGTGGGGCTGGCATGGCAGATCGGGATCGAAGCCCAGCTGCGCTCTGCCTAAGCAGACACTTCAGTCCACTGAACTATCTGGCCAGCCTGCATCAGTGTTCTGTGTTGTTGTAGTAACCATGAGCCACATACAACTATTGATATTTGAACTATGGCTACTTCGAGCAAAGAGCTGAGTTTTTAGTTTGATTTAATTTTAATTAAGTAGCCACAGTCAGATCCATTCAATTCCACTTGGGGGTTTTAGAAGGAAAAAGAGAAGAACATGACAGGGCAAATAGGGATGACTATAGTGATCCTTTCCACCCACAGGGAGCTGGGCAGTTTGTGGGCAGCTGGTGGCCTGTGCTCAGCTCTGTGACTGCCCGGGCTCTCTCCAAGTCACAGAGAAACCCTCCTGGCCAAGTCCAGCCTGATCTCAGGGTCACGTGCCACCTGCTGGAGTCTCTGGTTAGAAGACTCTGGTCTACTTCTGAGATGTAGAAGTAGACAAAGTTGCAGATGAAGAAGGTGGTTGACCCCACCTTCTTCCAGATGACCTCAGTGTTCGTTGGCAGGAGCTGGGGACAGAGAACCGCGGGGCAGCCCTCCTGCCTACTTTCAGTTACTACCAGCCTGTTCTTCTTCCATCTCTAATAATGATGTGTAATCTTATATTTCCACAAATTAATATGGAAAAATAAAGGCCTGAGATGTGCATAGAAAGTCCCCTCATCCCTTTCCCTCACTTTCTGGGACACCTGGCGGGAGCCTGCAGGAACCCAGCACTCCAAAAGTCTCTGTCCCCAAAGTGCATCTCTGGCCTCAGTCACACACCCCCCACCAGACAGTAGCTGTGACTCTCACAGCCCCGCGTGCCCCCTTCCAAGTCAGTTCCACAGACCTTTGGCTCTCTCCAGCTCTGGGGCTTGCTCTTCTCCCAGTGCTCCAGAGGGAGGTGAGGGAAAGGGCATGGAGAGCCCGGCGCTCTCCAAGGAAGACACCTGAGTTTCTTGCAGCTTAGATTTATTCTTCTTGTCGTTATTCTGCCCTTTGTGGCCTCCAAGACACCCTGACATGGTAATTATGGGCTCACAGTCCTCCTTACTGTCCACCTTTTAGCAGCAAAGAACCAACCTAACAAAGAAATTCTTATCCCCAGGCTGATTCTAAGCTGAGAGTATTCAGGAAGAAGCAGAATCATTTGGTGACAGAATTTTCAGTGTCTCCTTGTCCCTTCCAGGTCAAAGGCAATGCTTTAGATAGAACCATTGCCAACATCAGCTACTGAAACCCTAATCTAAAGGCATCTTCCAGCGCCGGTCTCCCTCCCTCCATCCTTTGATGTGTGGGTGTTTGTTCACACCTGTGTTTCCTGAGCCTGCAGCTTCTTCCTTTCCAAGCACTGGGCATGCATTTCGTCTTTCTCTGCCATGAGGTCTTTTTTTTGTTTCTCTTCCAAGGAACTCAAGAAATTTTTTGGGGGGGCTGAGGAGATGGTTCAGTGGTCTAAGCGCCTGCCTGGCAAATGCAAGGACCCCGGGTCTGATCCCTGATACCACAGGTAGTGCCAGCCAACTGAAATAGAGCATAGTGTTGCATGCATGTAATCCCAGTGCTGGAGAGGCTGAGACAGGAGGATAGCTATGAGTCTGGGTGGTGAGACCCTGTATTTATTTATTTATTTATAAATAAATAAGTAATGAGTTTTTTAAGAAATTTGCTTTTGTATCCTCTGCAGGGTAGAAGCTGGAACATTATTTATATTAGTTTAGAACGATGTCCAAACCTTAACTAGTTTGCTGCTTACTATTGGTCCTATAGAGCACTGGAGTTGACCTCTGAAACCCACAATCAAACCATCCAGGGTCTTGATTCCTGATCAGCTGTACAGAAAGACCCCTGTCTCTTCTCCCAGGGAAGGGATGTGTCAGACACCCTCTGTCTGAGAGAGCTTGGGTTACTGTGTATTTTGAAAGATGTATTCGTTGCTCATCCCCAGCAAAGGATGAGATACGCAGAGGACAGTATGGCGAAATCGGGCAGCCTCCCAGCTCCAGGTCAGGGTTTCTTTGTGGTGGTTTGGAAGCATTGTGAATTCGCAGAGCATCAGAAAGACACGTTCTAATTGAAGTACCAAAATACATCCCAAAGGCGAATATAACTTTTTATTATCTTTAGCTTAGGCCGATTTGTCACTGTCTTCTCTTTTGGCCAGATAACCAAGAGCTGACATATTTAAATCAGGACCTTGGGAGGTCATCTGGTCTACCTCTTACCTTCCAATAAGGCCACACCCAGAGTACTTGGAAGCTCTATCTCCTACTAAGCGCCATCTCAGGGAGTGTGTGTGATCATTTTGCACCCCATAGCAATGGTTTGTTATGTCAAGCCAATTTGACTAATCCAGATCCTTTATATTAGAGTTTCATCAGCCATTTATTTTAGCTTTTGTTTTGCTGTTGCCTTAGAAGCAATAGCATGTGGTCACCGTCCTTTCAAATAATGACCCCTAGGATCACTGCCCTGCCTTTCATCCCACATGGGCTTCTGTCAACAGCTCATAGTCTGTTTCATCCGCCCTACATCCATATTTAACTCTGTTTCCTTCTCTGTTTGATTTGTAGACTCTCTGTTTAAGAATCACGTAGCAGGAGTTGAAATTCTAAAAATTGAATTTGGATGCCTGTACCCAGGGCACCTGCGGTCCTGCTCTGAGCAGGCCTCCTCTCTATTATCTTATAGATCTTCCCATTACCCGGCCCCTGAAGGCATTTACTTTTGCTACCCCTGGGATAATGGTCAGCTCCTCAGTTTATAAGGCTTCCAGTACTTGAACCTGCCTTGAATTTGTTGACCTTGTAGTACGTCTGACTCCAGTCCATTGCTTTGAGTATTTACTCTTTCAATAGGTTTGTTTTGTTTTGCTTTTTTGGTATCCTTGCTCTGGATATTGACAGCATTGATTTTGAGCATGTGGTGGGTGGGTTTGTGTAGTGTTTCGGATTCTTGAGTTAATTGTGATGGAAGGCGTGTGCGTGCCTCTGACTCTGGGAGGAGCGGAAAATGACCGCCCTTTGTTCTGCGGGGTTGGGGGAGGGAACTGGCCGGCTCCTGCTCCTCTGCCACAGCTGGGCGAGTGCCTCCGCATATGGAGGGCTTATCTGTTAACCGGCAGGTGCATGATTGCGGTCTGCACGCGCCGCCGCCTCCCTGCAGAGTAAGGGGCGGACTTGATCACCCTCAGAGGCGGCTGCGCACGCACAGACCATTGAGAGGCTCCCGGGATAAATGGAAAGTGCAGTGGCTTCCCCTTTTTCTCCATGCAGCTAAACGCTGAATCTACAGTCTCCAGGAGTCTGGAAAGGAATGCCCTGTTGGTGACAATCCTGTACAACTCCTTCCTAGACGCTCTGGTTTCCCGGGATATCCCCTGAGGTCTGAGATAACCCCTTGCCCTCTGAGTTTCCAACAGTTTTCTCAAATGGGGAGATTGGAGTGGTTGTAAAGTTCCAATCACAATTTAGATCAGTTTTTCTGCACAAAGAGCATTCATTTGATAAGACAGCACATTCTTCACACCTGGGAGGGTTTCGTTTAAAGAGATGCTACCTATTATAAAGTAGAGTTTCAGTGTTTTCTGAATTTTGCAACTATGTCAGG
>PVKN010024105.1:0-14568 GCA_004027915.1 Capromys pilorides
TGGCTTTCTTATACCACTGAGGCATACTCATAAGGGCTTTCTAATTAAGGGGTGAACTGAGGGACCAATATACCCCTTCCAGAATACTCGTCTTGAAACTAATAATGCTGGTGACACTATTAGTTTGCTAAGGTTGCCATAAAAGAGTACCACAGACAGATGGTTTAACAGTAGAAATTTATTTTCTCATAAATTTGGAAGTGAGAAGTGTAAGGCCATCAAGATTGGTTTCTACTGAGACTTCTGTCCTTGGCTAGCACATGGCCACCTCCCATCCTTGCCTTCCCACGGTCATCTTTTTGTGTCCACATTTCTTCTTGAAGGATGCTGGTCATATTAGAATAGGACCCACATTTATGATCATACTTTAATTGAATTGCCTCTGCAAAACTCTTTCTCCAAATATACTCACTCACTGTGTGAGGTACTAAAACTTAGAACTTCAATATAGGAAGTTTGGAGGACAGAACTCAGTCCTTATTGTGTATCTTTAGGACATCACAGTGGATGCTCTGGGAATTCCTGATGGTTCTGTGATTGGTGCTAGGCTCCCACTGTCAAGAAATTATTTCTTATATTTCAATGATGAGTCTCAGCATCACCTTAGGAGTTCCAAGTTCACCTTCAAGATTCACAATAAATATAGAAACTTAATTTAGCCTTAAATATTCTAAGCAATAAATAAAAGTGTCAATAAAAGTAATATTATAGTAAAATTTTCATCAAGAACTTTACTCATCTCTTTGAAAGTATCTAGCATACAGTAATACCTCAGTTCACAAGTGTATCTTTTTGTGAATAATTCAACAAAATTTTGCTACCATTCACAAACTCTGCATCAGGTGACAAACATGACCATGGCCATCTTTCTTGCACACAGACACAGACACACATGGCCATCTTTCTCGCTCTGACACATGGTTGTGACTTCTTTTAATTGAGATCTTGGACAAGAGACCCATGCACACTTGCTGGAAAGCTTTTCTGTGTGCTTTTTAGCCCATACAGTACCATACACTGTTATTCAATCCAGCATGGCGCCCCAAGAAGTGAAGTATGGTAATCAAGGTGATAAGAACATGCAGAGCAAGAGTGTTAAGAAAATAGTTTTGAAGAAAATAACAATTGAACTGAAGAAGGAGATTGTAGAAAAGCATCAGCATGGTATTCATGTGAATGATCTGGCCTGTGCATACAAAATGTGGAACTCAACAGTCTGGACAAGTTTGAAGAATAAGAATGCCATCTGAGGAGCTGATGTGACAAAAAGAGTAATGATGTTATCCAGGCAGAGAACACCAGTGCTAGAAAAGGTGGGTACGCTTTTGTTAGTGTGCTAAGGACATGAGAAACAGCTGGCACGTTATGTCTAGTGATGGTATGATCTATGAAAAATCCAGGGAATAACATGGTGGTTTACCACAGGAAACTGTCTCTACATGTGCAGTAAGTGATGAATGGAAAGCCAGTAGAAGTGATTTGATAAATCCTGAGAGAGAAGTGGTATCTGCAGTGTGATAAGACATGGTGAGGCTTCCAATTCTGACATGGCTGCTGCAGAAGCTTATGAGAAAGAATTGGCAAGGAATTAATGAAGGTGAAAGGATATATTACTCTTGAGGAAGAAGCTGAGTGGAATTTATATCAAATAGAAAAAAAGGTGCCAGTGGAGCACAAGCCCATGAAGGAATGATTGACCCTTTGATGTGTGTGAATGCAAGTGCCAATCTTAAGATTAAGACACTATTGGTGGGCCATTGCTACACTCCTGTTGCATTCAAGGAGCAGAATGTAAACAAGGCCAGATGCCTGCCTTGTGCAGGGTCATGGTGAAAGCTTGGATCACAAGGCAGCTGTTCATGGAGTGGCTACATGCTGTGCCCACATCCACCACTAAGAAATATCTTTCTGACAGCCAACTGCCTACAGGTGACTCCTTCTGCTGGACAGTTTGCCAGCATGCCCTTCAGCCTTGGTGGATGATGGAGATGTGGAGTACCAAGGTCTAGCTCCTCCACACTAGTGGCCCCGCTTCTGCTGCCCATGGATCAGCATTTCATCTGCAAGTTCACTAAGCTGTACATAAAGTTGATCTTCACCTGTCATTGAGGAAACATTTTGACTCTGACAGACTTTAAACTCAGCATGGAGGAAACTATGGCCAGAATATGCCACTGAACGTGACTTTGAAAGTTCTGACACATAGGTAGTAGAGGAGATTGTGTCCATGGACAGGAGTATGGGTCTTGTGTCAGTGGTACATAGAAGGGCTTGGTGAGCACCATACAGAAGCTAACTTAGGTTGGTAAAGGGCATGAGAATGAATAAGAAACACAGGTAGGTAAGGACATTAATCATCCCAGAGTTGTCCTTGAGTTGAAATGCTGTCAGTGCCTCATCCCTTTCCTTTCTCCCTTTTATCTGCCTCTGAGCAGAGCATTCTTGGAGACAAGCCACCAGGGCAGACAAACTGAAGTACATTTCATGGAAAGGGGCCTCAGATTCATAGAAGTAAACAGAATGGTGGTCACTGGAAGCTGAGATCACAGGGGAAAGAGACTGGGGAGCTGTTGGCCAAGAGATAAAAAAGTTTGATTAATAAAGCATCAGTGATCTACTGTACAGAATGATGACTATAATCAAAAATAATTTTAAGTTCTAAGGGTAGATTTTAAGTGTTTTTACTCCCAAAATATATTTGTTGCAGTAATAGATTTATCAGTAAGGCTCATATTAACCATTCCACAGCATAAATATATATGAAAATATTTGATTATACCTTATAAACATATAACATATCCAGTTATGATTTGTCAGTTAAAATATGTATATAGTGTCAAATTTCAGGGCCTTGTTCATTTTCCTACATATTCTTTCCTTTGCATTTAGAATAGAGAAGCAATGTGAACAGTGCATTCATACAACAGGTATATAAGAGTCAGCTAATTTCAAGAACTGCTGTCCTAGTACTGCATAAGGGAGGAGGCCTGTATTTGTCAAGAAAACTATTCCAAATGTAAGCTCCCTGGGAACAAAGTCTTTATACAGTCACCTTTAAATTCACTACACCCTTATGTGGCTCCCAGCCCATGGTAACCACCAGTAAATATTTGTTGAATGATTGAAAAGAAAGAAAAAATACATCAGTCTGTTCTGTCAGTCAGATTCTTAAGAGTGGCTGAGGACAGAACCCCAACTCTCCCCTGTGTTACGTGTGTGGCATTCTGGAATGATTCACTTCTGCAAACTGACGTGATGCACCACACAGTGGGAACCCTGAAGAGCCCCTGAGTGATGGTCAGGTGCAGAATGGTGCCTACCTGAAGAGGAGCAGGAGCATCAGCTGGCCAGGAATCAGATCGTAGCCCAGGTAGAGGGTCCAGGATAGAGATGGTTCTTAGATGCCAGAGCTATAGTACCCTTGTTGGGCTACAGTTACTAATTCTGAATCCAAATGTGTTTTATGACCTTAGAAAAACCTATATTGTACTTCACATGGAGGACATCTGCTTTGCATTTCTTCCTTAAATTCTAGTCAGAAAGACGAATTATAAAAGATAGCAGTTCAGCTATTGTGAAGCATGCAGCTCAGTAAAGTTCAGTGTATTCAAATTGCTGTGCCACATATCTCCAGAAGTTTCCATCTTACAAAACTAAAAGTCTATCCTTTTTTTTTGTTTGTTTGTTTGCTTGTTTGCTTTTGAGACAGGATCTTGCTATGCAGTTCAGGCTGGCCTTGAGCTCACTTTTGTAGCCCAGGCTGGTCTCAAACTCGTACCAATCCTCCTGTCTCTGCCTCCCAAGTGCTGGGATTATAGGCGTGCACCACCACAGCGTGGCTCTAAAACCCTATCCTTAAGCAACTCTCCATTCTCCCTTTCTTCAGGCCCTGGCACCCACTGTTCCACTTTCTGTTCTATGAGCTTGATTGCTATTGATAATTCAGATAGGTAAAATCATATACTGTTGTCTGTCTGCAATTAGATTATTTCATTTATACCTCATATCCTCAAGATTTGCCCACACTGTGGTCTATAAAAGGATTTTATTCCTTGTGAAGAATGAATAATACTCCGTCGAGTGTCTATACTGCATTTTTTTTTTTTTTATTCATTCATCCAGCCACAGACACTAGCATTGTTCCTACTGATTGGCTACTGTGACTGAATCTTATGCTGTGGGTGTGCAAATATCTCAAGGCCCTACTATGAAAGCTTTTGAATATATAAGCAGAAGTAGAATTTCTAGCTCATATGGCAACTCTATTTTAAGTTTTTGTAATAGCTGCATAACTTTGTGTTCTCACCAACAATGTGCATGTTTCTCCATATCCTAACCAACACGTGGTACTTTCTCCTCCTCTCTTCATCTGCTTTTCTCCCCACTCCCTCCTCTTCCTTGTAGCACTGAAGATTGAATGCAGGTCTATTGCACTGAGCTACATCAACAGCTTTTTTATTGTTTATTTTGAGACACAGCCTTGCTAAATCACTAAGATGTGGAGGCTGGACTGGAGCTTGTGAGCCTCCCAGACAGAGTGCTGGGACTATAGGAGTGCACCTCCTTTCATTGTTGCCATCCTCCTGGGTGTGAACTAATGTCTCATTGTAGTTTTGGTTTGCATTTTGATGATTACTGATGTAATCTTTTCATATATGCATTGTCTTTGGCAAAGTATCTATTCAAGTCCTTTTAAAAAAAAAAAAAACTCTTGAAACGGTTGATTTTGTTGTTGTTTTAGTTCTTCATATATTCTGTATATCAACTTGCCACTAGAAGCTGAACATGCATGTATTTTCTCTGAGTGATGGGTTGCCTTTCACTTTTGATTCTATCCTTTGCTGCCCCCAAATTTATAAGTTCAGTGTAGTAGTACCATTTATTTTTTATTCTGTTTTATGCTGTTAGTATCGCTATAGTTAAATGCAGTGTCAAAAAACATTTCTTCTATATATTCTTCTAGATGGTTTATACCCTCCAACTTTATGTTTTGGTCTTTAATTTATGTTTAGTTTTGTTTATTGCTAAGGTGAGGCCCAACTTGATTGCTCTGCATGTGGCTGTCCAGTTTTTCTACCTGTTTTGAACACAGTAACATTTCCCCATTGATCTTGGCAACTTGGCCTAAGATCATTTGGTCATGTATTCAGGAGCTTATTTCTGGGCAATTTTTTGTTCATTGGTCTATATGTCTCTTTGCCAGTGCCATACAGTAGCTTTGTAATCAGTTTTGAAATGATAAAATGTGAGAAGTGCCCCCCGCCCCCTTTTTGAGGCAGGGTTTTGCTTTGTAGTTCAGCCCTTGAACTTACTGCATAAAGCAGGCTGGCCTTGAATTTATGGCAGTCCTCCTGCTTCAGCCTTTTCAGTGCTGGGATTATAGGTGTGCACCACCACGCCTGCTCAGCTATGTATTTTTTCAGGATTGTTTTGGCTATTTGCAGTTCTTCATGATTTCATATGAATTTCAGAATGGATTTTTGTTTGTTTGTTTGTTTTTTTGAGACAAGGTCTTACTATGCAGTTAAGGCTGACCTTGAGCTCATTTTTGTAGCCCAGACTGGTCTCGAACTCACACTGATCCTCCTGCCTTGGCGTTCCAAGTGCTGGGATTATAGGCATGAGCCACCATGCCTGGCTCTTACTGGCTTTTTAATTAATTATTTTTTAAAATTTATTGGTACAGCGTCACTCTACACAGTTCTGTTTTTTAAAACCATTTATTATTATTATTATTATTATTATTATTATTATTATTATTATTATTGTTTTGTATTTAGTACAGGGCCTAGAGGGTCTATAGAGTTTCACTACATAGATCAGACTCATAGTGATCCTCCTGTTTTTAGTGTCCCAAACATTAGGATTACAGGCATGCACTACCACACTCAGTCTCAGTTGCAGTCTCAGTGCACCCCAGGGGTGGGGCTGGCATGGCACCCTAGGGATTGAACCCTGGCTGCTGCCGTTTGCCCAAGTAGGTGCTTTAGTCAACTGAGCTATTTGGCTGGCCCGAAAACCATTTTTTAATGCTATTTAGAAATTTTTTTAAAAAATATTTACATTACAATTATAATTCCTGTGACAGCAAAACTTTCTAATCCTGATGTAACATCAGTTGTGATATGCCTAATGGATCACAACTAGATTAATTAAGTTACGAGTCAACTACCTAAATCAGCTACCTAGTACACCCTTGAATGTGGTGCTACTATCCCCACTTGATGGGTGAGAAAGCTGAGGCACATAAAATTTGGTGGCTTTCTGAGTTTGGTCAGGGCCAAGGTTCAAGGGCAGGGAGTCTGATCCCAGAGCCACCAGCCTCAGCTGCTGTCCTGAAGGCTTTTGTGACCATTCGGGCAGCATTTGCCATGTGCTTGTTAGAAGCAGTCCTGTGTCCCTCAAGGCCCACACATGCACACAAGGTTATATCTCAGAACTGTGCTTCCCAGATGTTGTCCTGTATTAACACATGACTGAAAAAGCAAAACAAAAACAAAACCAAATTGAAAAAGATAAAAAGAAAAGATTTTGCCTCGCCATGCAGAGGCAAACAAAAACATTTTGATTTCTGTAGAAGTCTCAGGGCCTACAGCAGGGTCCTGTGCACAATGAAGACCACCAAGGAGTGTTAACCCATGTCATTTCCACACTTACTTGGCACAGAGCCTTGTGGCAAGGGTCTCCTCTGGGCACAGTCTTTCAAAGGCACTATTTTAGACATGTGGCTGTGGCCCTGCTGTCGCATTTGCCCTGAGACACTGGGGGATGCTCAGTACAGCCACCCTCCCTGTGTGTTTGCTCCTGTGTCCGCTTCTGTACTTCCCCAAGCCTGAGCCCCAGAGTGACCTCAGCATGGATTCCTGGGTCTGCCCTATCTTGCCATAGGCCTGCTTCCTGGTCTTTCTGAGGAAAAGTTACAGGGGTGAGAGGCTACTTCACTTTCAACAGAGTGGGGCTGAGAAGGTAACAAAATCAAGGAACCACCAACACATCAGGGAGGAAATCCAGAAAATAAAACTGGGCTGCTGTTGTGGTTTGTGTATAGGTATCCTCACAAAGCCTCATGCAGTCCTGGGGTGGCTTCTAGAATTTGTAATTGATCATTGTGGGTGTGGGTGCTGCACCTCCCCTGGGGCAAGTGATTTGCAGTTCAATGTAATGAAGGAAGCGAGGTTAGCTGCTTGAGCCGCTGCTGCTCCCTTTGCTCTTGTTGTTGCCCTGCCACCATAAAATGTTGTTTTCTGCCCTCTGCTTTGGAGCTAGCTGAATGTGGACTGAAACTTACAGTAACCATATGCTAAATAAACCTCTCCTGCCTTCATTTTGGGTGTCAGGTGTTTGTCGCAAGAACGAGAGAAGAGTAACTAAGACAGCTGCTATTGCCCAAAAGACTGGGCACTGGTGCCTATGTACCTTGTATTTGTTCAGCGCTGGTCCCCGAGTGCCAACTGCCAGGCAGCAGGTACTGCAGTGACCAAACGATGCCATCCACACTGCAGGGGCTGATGGTCTGTTCACTAGATGAACGTGTGTCACCTGTCAATCTCACCTGCATTCCTCATTCAGAGGGATCCTACCATCTAAATTAGTGTTGGACTGGGGCAGAGCACCCATCAGACCTGGGTGGAGTCCTGGGCTCAGTCTCCAGCACCACAAATGACATCAGCACCCAAAAGCCCAATGTCAGAATCAAGGAAGGAATTTTTTTTTTTCCTTTAAGGACTGGAATAATGTTTTTCAATGGAATTCTCATGAGCAAATAGTAAAATTCAAAACTGAAACAAAAGCACCACATCTAACACAATTATTGTAGCAATAATAAAAACAATTGGAAGAGAAACAGTGCACTCTTGGAGAAGAAAAAGCATTAAAAGATGGAACACAGATCTTGAAAAATAAGGCTGCGCAACAAAGAATTAGATCAGTTTAAAGCGTTTGAGCTGCCTAGGATGACTCAGCAAGGCTGTGTGGTTCTGCCTTGGGAGCAGGTAGTGCGCATGCTGTGTTTGTCCTCATACCTCACTGCTTGCTGGGGTTAGAGCAGAAGATACAGTGAAGCTGAATGAATGTGACAGGCATGGCCAAAGGGGCCGCAGCATCTGCCTAACAGGGCTGCTTGAGTCTGGATTTTTGCCTTTCTTCTGTGAGCTGACATTCTGCTGTGATGTTCTCCTTTCCTGCTACTCCTTCTGCTTTATTTTGGAAAACCTCCAGCCCCACAGGCCACAGCAGTGGGAGTGGACTTCCTAAATGAGCACTTTCTGTCCTAATCTTAATTCAGATTTACCTGAGTGAATGTTTTTAAAACTCTGATAGAATTTTACTTCTAATCACCTTTTTATCTTTAAATGTTGCCACATGGGCTGAGGAGATCTAACAGCCTGCCTGGGAAGCACAAGGACCCTGTATTCCACATACCATATGCGGGTGTAGCGGTGCGCACCTTGAATTCCAGCGCTGGGGAGGAGCACTGTGAATCCAAGCTGTGTAGCAAAGGCCTGTGTCAATAAAAAAAAATAAAATAAAATGTTGCCACATGCTTTTATTTTAAAAATTGAAATAAGATAGAAAAGTAAATGAATGAAAATTTAAAAATCTCTTTCTTCCCTAGCCCTACTCCACATAAATAACCTTAATAATATATTCTGTTCTTTCTAGATATCATCTATATCTAAAATACATAAATGTTTATCTTTTATGCAAATGATGCCATTCTAAATATGCCAACTTGTTACTTGATTTTTAATTAAACACTGTAAGTGCCATTGCATGTCAATATAATGCCTTTAGAACTTTTTTTGGTGTTGACATATTAAGGTGAATTGCATATTACATTTAATCACTCCTCTATTGATGGGCATTTGGATTTTCCCATATATTTTTGTTTAAAACAATTCTTTTGATTCTCATATAAGGAAATTACTTGACTGGAAAATTTCTTTTAGTTACTGAATGGACAGCTATTGTCCAAGGCTGAGGGCAATGGCACAACGTTTTTCTCATCCAAAAGAGAGGTGACAAGGAGTGGGTGTGTGGCTTGGTGGTAGAGCTCTTGCTGTGCATCACAGGTCCTGGGTTTCATCCCCAGAAACAACAAAAAATAATAAGCAAAGAAAGAAAGATAGATACATAGATCAGCACCTCCACTGTCACACAGGTTGTAAAAGAGCGGTGGAAAGAAGCTCTGGGCAATTGGGCTAGGGGCTTTCCTTAAGGCCTTTAAAAAGTTAGTCCAAGTTTACTGACCTTTACCATCACCCTGGTCTCTAGGAGCAGGGGGAATTCTGATTGAAGAATGTTGGGTGCATTCCTTCCTGTCCCTCCTAAGCCAAGGCAGGGCTGCTGAAGAGTCCTGGGCCGAGATTTGGAATAATACCATCCGTACAGGAGACTGGCGTGTCACCTGCAGTGGGGTGTGTGGGACTGCCTTTCTCCTGCCTGAGCGAATGTAAAGAACAAGAGAGACTTTGTCCTGGCATGGTATCGAAAGGGTGTCCTGTGGGTGCAGTGACCCTGTGGACAGTAGTGGACTTGAGCTATTTTGTAATAGCACATCTGTGGTGGGCACAATTGTGTGCCCCCAACCCGTGTATTAAAACGCAACCCATGGGCTGGTGAGCTAGTTCAGTGGTCTAAAGCACCTGCTTAGGCAAGCTTAGGCAGGCACGGGGGACTGCGGTTCAATCCTCAGCGTAAAATAAAACAAACCCAGTCTAGCAGTGAAGTATAGATGCTCCCTCACTATTCTTATTTCCAGATAAACCAGTTATCATTTGGAAATGTCATATATCGGAAGTCCCTAGCATATGTGTGCCTCCTGAACATCCTAGATCATGGCACGGTGGCTGGGTGCTTTCCCCTCATAGTGGCATAGCTGAGTGGGACATGCTCTCCCTGCTGCTACGCAGTGTTGGGGCAGTCTATCATACCTTGTGCTGTCAACCAGCAAAAGATCAAAATTTGAAGTATGATTTCTAGTGGATGTGTATCACTTGCACCATTCTAAAGTAAAAACAAAAAATCATTAAATCTAACAAACATTAGTTGGAGATAGGATCTTTAAAGTAGGAATTACCTCAGTATAAGGCTATTATGTGTACCCTAATCCAATATGATTGATGTCTATGCAAAGTAATAAAGACTCATGCACACACACACACACACACACACACACACACACACGACTGTGTGAAAGCTTGCAGTCCCCTGCCTCAGCCTCCCAGGGTACTAAGATTGTAGATATGAGCCACCATGCCCTCCTGGGATTGGATTTTAATAACTGAAAGTTTCTAGAAAACATGTGGCTGGGAAGGGAGGTTGAACATAGCACTGTTGGGAACAGTAGTAATTAGAAAAAAAATTGTATTTCATGTTTGTATCACCATCGAGTTCAGACTGCCCCCCCAAAAACATAGTTCTATGATTGTTTTTGAACAGCAAACATTTTTTTACATATACCTTAGTACATATCTATGAATGTTCTGCACAGTGCACTTTAAGAGAAGATGATTAAAAGCTATAATATTTAAAATTTTGATAAATCCAGAAAAAAACTGTATTTCAATTTACAATCACATAAGCACATGTGGAGAGGGGGTGCGATGTGCACCAATCTTAAAGCTTCTCAATTTTAAAAGCTAAACCCAACTTTGAGAAAGTGGAGTGTTATCAGGTCTTATTCTAGAGCAAGTGTTATGGTTTGTCTAAATGTCCTCTTAAGCCTCATATAATTATAGGGTGAGGACTTCTAGAACTTGAGATTAATTCAAGATTAACTCATGATCTGCTGGCATTATGGGTTTTAGTACTGCTGCAATTACGAGTGTGAGTGAACTTCCCCAAGCCTGGGGTGGGTAGCCTGGGTGCAACATAAGGGAGACAGCCTTGCTCTCTGTTGGCCATTGTTGCTGCTACTCAGCCATTTTGCTCTTGCTCTTTGCCCTTTGCTGCCGCCGTGAGCTGCTGCCCTCTGCCATGTGCCACTCTGCCTTGGAGCCAGCTGAGTATGGACTGAAACCTCTGGTGACTGTGAGCTAAATAAACCTTTCCTTCCTTCATTTTGAGTGTCAGGTATTTATCTCAGGAATGAAAGAAGAGTAACTGAGACAGCAAGTTTGCAGACTATGGCTAGTCCCAGGTTACATCCAGTCTGCCACACATGCTGGTTCATAATTGTACTGGAGTGGTGGCTGGGGGTTCAACCCAGGGTCTCCTGCATGCTGAACATACAGTCTCACTGAACTACACCCCTACACCTAGAATTTTATTGGAACACAGTCATACATCCATTTTCAGATTGTGCATGGCTGTGTTTGTGCTATAAAGGCAGAGTCAAAAAGCAACAGAGACAGACTGTGTGGCTTGCAGAGCCTAACATATTTGGTATCTGGCTTTTTGCAGAAAAACTCTGCTGACCCTAGTTTCAGAGCAGCCAAAGACTTAAGGCGTGTACCCTGCCCTGTGGGTCAGCACATTTTACTGCTTAAAGCAGCAGTTGAGAAGAGTGTTTGTTTGCTCCTGTTGTTAAGGTTTCTGGTGCCTGAGCAGGATATTTCATGACTCCAAACTCTTGAACTTGAAAAGGAAGTAGAACAGAAGCAGTGCAGCTATTGCTTTGTGCTATGGGGAAAGGGAGTTCTTATGGGCTTACAGTTTTGGGCAGGAGGGTAGGTCTGGGTGTTAGCTGTAGGCCAGTCTTCAAAACGAATCAGTGCCAGGTGGTACTTAGCTGATAGAGTGGCAGGCAGCGTGCCAGGAGCCTGTATTGCAACTCTAGTCAGTTCTGTGATACTGAGAATTGAACTCAGGACCTTGTGCTTGCTAGGCAGGTACTGTGCCACTGAGTCATATCCCCAGTCACTAGTCAGTTCTGTGGCTTGCTTTAGCATCTTGGAGAAGTTACTGTTCTTGGTATTGAAGGCTGTCCTCAATTCTGAAGAAAAACTAAAGTCTACTTCTCTTCTCCTACCCTCTTTAAGAATATCACCCTTTTCACTTTAGTGATTTCTTTGGTTGTGTAAAGGTTTTTAATAAAATAAGATCCCAGTTGCTGATTCTTTGAATTATTTCCTGTACAGTCTGGGTTTTTTTCATGAAGTTTCTATCTACACCTATCATGGTCAGAATTTCTATCTACTTCCTCTTTCAGTAGATTTAGTTGTTCCATTTTAATATTTAGATGTCTGATCCACTTGGGCTTTACTTTAGTGCATGTTGCTAGACATGGACCTAGTTTTAGTCTTCTTCATGTGGAAAGCCTGTTTTCCGGTGTCATTTATTAAAGAGGCTGTCTTTTTTCCAGTGAGTATGTTTGGCTCCTTTGTCAAAGATAAAGTAGCTGAGAGTGGTTATAGTTGTGTCTGTATCTTCTAGTCTGGTCTACTGATGCTCAAAAATCTTTTTTTTTTTTTTTTTGACAGTGTGATGCTGATTTTACTACAGTAGCTTTGTAGTATAATTTCAGCTTAGGGCTTATGATGCCTGCTGTCTTTCCTTTATTTCCCATAATTGCCTTTGCTAATTGCCTTTCATTTCTCTTGGTTCCAAATTAATTTTAGAAATGTTTTCTTTAGTTCTGTGAAGTATGCTAAAGACATTTTGAATAGGATTGAATTAAATCTGTATAACAGTTTTGGGAGTATGGCCATTTCCACAATGTTGCTCTTCACATCCAGGAGGAAGAGATGTCATTCCACTTTCTGATAGCATCTACAATCTCCTTTTTCAGAGTACTGTAATTTTCAGTATATAGATCTTTTTCTTCTTTTGTTAAATTGATTCCCAAATCAATCTATCTGTCTGTCTGTCTGTCTGTCTTTCTGTCTTTCTTCCTTTCCTTTCCTTTTCTTTCTTTTCCTTTCCTTTCCTTTCCTTTCCTTTCCTTTCCTTTCCTTTCCTTTCCTTTCCTTTCCCTCCCTCCCTCCCTCCCTTCCTTCTTTCCTTCTTTTTTGATACTGTTGTAAAGGGCATGCTTTCCCTAATTTCTCTGTGTGAGTTTGTTACTTGGGTACAGGAGTGCCATTGATTTTTCACTGTTGACTTTGTATCCAGCTATACTGCTGAGTTTGGTTATTAAATCTACAAGTCTTTTAGTGGAGTTTTTGGAGTCATCTACATAAAGTATCATGTCGTCTGCAAATAATGATAATTTAACTTCTCCCTTTCCTATTCCTTTTATTTCTAATTGCTCTGACTAATATTTCCAGAACTATATATATTAGGACTGCTAATAATGGATATCCTAGTAGCCAGTTGTCTCTCAAAGCACTTATATCTAAAAGATATAAAGAATTGAAAAATGTTAGGCCCCCAAATTCAAAGACCCAATCCAAAAATGAGTATCTGAGATGAATACACACTTTTCAGAAGAAGAAATACAAACAGCAAATAAATACATGAAAATGTTCATCATCACTGGTCACTAGAGAGATACAAATTAAAACAACACTGCAATTCCATCTGTCATCAAAAAATCAACTGATAACAGGTGCTGGAGGATCTAGAGGGAAAAAGGAATCCTTCTGCACTGTTGGAGGGAATGTATACTAGTGCAACCACTGTGAAAATCAGTGTGGAGTTGCCTTTAAAAAAACTAGGATTAGAGGTCCCATTCCACCCAGCTATTCCCTTTGTAGATATCCTCCCAAGAATTAAAAATATCATATCACAGCAATATATGTGCACCCATATTTATAGCAGCACAACTTATAATAGCTAAATTTTAGGAACAACCCAAATGCCCACAACTGAGGAATGTATAAAAAGATATGATTTTAAAATATATAGAATGGAGTACTACTTAGCCATGAAGGATGATAAACTTGAGACTTACAGGTAAAGGGAAGCAAGTCAAGACTGTAGTCATAAGTGAAATAAACCAGACTCACATGTGTAAACATTGTATTGTCTTACTAATTTGAGAAGCTGAGTGAGTCAATAAGATCCAAAATATATTCAGAAAGACAGTGATTTTAAGGTCAAGTACCTATGTTATAGAGTAATAGTATCACTAAGCTTCCTTCAAGGCGGTTAAGAACTTAAGTTTGTAGACCAAAAAATTAGAGAAAAAAGAAGGGCTACAAGGATAGCCAATATTTTGGCCCTGGCCCTTCAAGATCAGTGAGGACTTTGGATATAAGAAAGCCGATACTATAACATCCTGTAACTCAGTGGTGTCCCAAATTTTCTGTTCAAGGAGATTATGGGGCCACAGAGGAAAGGGATTGATGATGTTTAGTGTGCCAAGGGGGTCATCTAGAGGGAAAACATTCTCTCAGGCTTTCACAGAGACCAAACTAGTCAAGCAATGGCCGTGACTCATCCAGATGGCTGACACTGACAAAAGTTATACAAAGCACTGTACATGGTTTCAAAGTTAGTCCTGAGGGGATTTGACTGACCTTGTCAGATACAAAAGTTACATGTTTTGTTACATAGGTCTTGCTTTAATTTGGCCTTAACCACCCAGCAGAAAAGTTTCACCATGAGGCATAAAAAGTAAAGCCAGATTAGTATGCTGAGCTGTAAAAGGCTCAAATCAACAGCTTCCAACATTGCCAGTTCTGC
>PVKN010024106.1:0-14470 GCA_004027915.1 Capromys pilorides
GTGTGTGTGTGATTTGTTGTTGTTTTGCTTTTTTATTTTTTGTGTGCCCATCACATCCAGCTACAGTTGGGGTCTTTAATGTCCCCCAAAGGCTCCTGTTTTGAAGACTTTGGCCACCTGCTATGGTTCTTCAGGAGCCCACAGGCTTCAGACAGTGGAGCCTGGAGAACAAAAGGAGGTCCCTGGGGATATGCCCTCAGATGGGCTCCGGGACCCAACCCTTCCTCTGCCTTTGCTTCCCAGAGGCCAGCAAGTGAGCAGCTCCGCTCCGCCGTGTGCTCCCTTCCACCCCTTTCTGCCTCATCACAGGCTGAAGGCCTGAGACCTCGTGACTGTGAACTAAACCCTCACACAACATGAACTGCACAGAACCTTTCCTCCAATAAGTTATTTATCTTGTCCTTATCCCCCCATAAGAAATATATTGCTTTAGAAAACTCCAAATGCTAGCACTGTCTAGAAAAATTTAACAGGTTTATTTGTATTATATTCTTTTTCTTTTATCATTTGTGTGTGTATGTGTGTGTGTGTGTGTGTGTGTGTGTGTGTGTGTGTGTCTGTGTGTGTGTTATACCAGGGGATCGAACTCAGGACCTTATACTCGCCAAGGAGGCACTTAGGCCACTGAGCTATATCCCCAGCACTTAACAGGTTTATTTGTAATTGCTATAACATTGAACTTTTGAGGTTTATTCACTGAAACATTTTAACTTGCATTAATGCTTTATATCCCTGCGTTAATATTAAAAATTCATAGTGGTGGGCCAGGGAGATAGCTCAGTGGAATAAGTGCTTGCCTGGCAAGCGCAATAGCTAGGAGAGGAACCAGACTGCGAGGAGGGCACATGGAAACCATGAGGGAACTGACCGAGGAGAAGAAAAGAGGATGAAATGATACAAGAGAAACAGGCCACCTTACGGAGGAGAGATGACACAGCACAGCACAGCACAACACTGCCAGCAGCAGCTAGCAGACCACCAGCTGGGAGGAAAACGGACACTAACAACTGTTCTTGCTAAGACCCAGAGAACTGCACCAGGGCTGAGAAGTCTTCTGCAGTGGGAGGTGGCAGGGAGAGCGTGAGACGCTGCTTCCCCAGGGCCTTCCGCTTAGCATCGGTGGGTGATCTCAGTACAAGCGTACAAGGCCTCAGTCATGGGGGGCAGGGGCTGCCGGGGATCCCACTGTAAGGAAAGGCTGGGTGTTAGACCTGGGCCCCAGAGCAGCCCTTGGATGCTTCCCACTGCCACGTTCCCAGAGGGGATTAGGAAAAGACAGCCACGGGAAATGATTCACCCCTGCAGAGCAGATGAGGGAGGAGTCTCGCTAAGAAGCAGGGCCTCTACACACAGACCCAGATCTCCTGGTCAGAGCCTGGCTTCAGTCTGAGCTGCGCAGCGAATCTCTGCACCCGGCGCCATTCTGGGCACTGACTGCCATCTTAGACTTTTAGTGTGAATAAAAATGCGTCCTGGCCTCAGCTCCGCTCCTTAATCCTAGGCCCAGGGAAAGAACCACGCCCAAAGCAACAGAAAAACTTACACTATTCTTTGTGTTTTTCACTTTTTATTGTTTTTCATATGCTTTTATTGTCTTTACTCTTTGCTATTCTCCTCCTTCTGAACATTTCACCTCATACTTTCATTCCATTATTTTACCATTTTTCCCCCCTTTGGAATGGGTTGGTGGGAGGAATTTGGAAAGATCTGGAGAACTGGGCTGGAGAATACCCAGCATGTTGTAAGGAAAGTTTGATAGGTGATTTTGCTGAAGCTCAGAAGACCAGAATGCTGATAGAAACACAGAGGAGAGGCAGGCTCAGGGGCCTGAGGGTGAAACATGGACTAGGTAGGAATTAGGCTAGACGCCAGGGCTGATACACTCAGATGAAGAACTCATCCACCTTTGTCCAGGCCCAGCCGGAGGGTGCGGTAAACTGCACTCATGGGGAAGACTAATTAATTTCCAGGCGGAAATTCAAGGGAGCTCAGCATTCAGTGGCTGCTTTTAGCCACATGTACAATAAAAATGAGGAGGAAAAACAAGAGAGAATCAAAGACTTGCAATTTGGCCAGAAAAGAACCACAGCTACAATTGTGGTCAAAAAAGGTGTTAAAGAGATTAGCACCATTAAAAAGAAGCTAAGTACTTCCATCCCCCTAGGACCGCAGGAAAGATTCTTGAGGGCATTTCAAGATTTGGCAGGATCTTACCCATTAAGGCTCAAGATGGTTAAATTTTTATTTATTTATTTATTTATTTATTTATTTATTTATTTATTTAGTGGAGCCAGGGATTGAACACATTTGCCAGGCAGGCACTTATTCTACTGAGCTATCTCCCCAGCCCCAAGAAGGTTAAATTATAAAATTGTTTCACAGATTTTCCTTTGAATAAAGCCTGAGACACAGAGGCAATTTAAGGAATTTGTTCCTCTGGATTCCTGTCCCAATGGTTCATCTTCTAGCCGCACAGAGGCCACTGCAGCCTAGACACAAGAGGGCCTAGTGACTGCTCAAGATGGCAGCAGACCATAGCATCATTCACAGGATGCTGGTTCTTAGGCATAAATAATGCAATAGTTGTGGGGATCACAGAGGCTTCCACCCAGATTTCAAAGAAATACCTGAAAGGAAAAAAGAAAATCAAAATAATTATTATGTCTTAGAAAATAGGTGGATACTGAGCAGAAAGGAGTGCCAGATGCTGAGGCCTGATGATTGGATTCAGCAGGATAAAGACCTTCGTCAGGAGCATTAATAGGTAGTGTTCAGGGCTTTGCTGCAGCATCCACCCGAGAGGAGAGAGCTGGAGCAGACTTGAGATGGCAAGTGTGGCAACCGAAGAGCTGTGCTACAAACAAGAGAAATGGACATGCAGTAGCTGAGGGGAGGGAGTATAGAGGCTCAGAGCTTTTTAAATGAGAAGAAAAGTACAACATGCTTATTGATGTGTCAAAGGATCTGACTGAGATGGAAAATTATAAAGATGAGAGAAACATTATAGAACAGCATCTTTCAGTGGGGTGGGAAGGATTAGTTGATATGTGTGGATAGGGAGGCCTCTTTAGCATTAGGAAGAGTCAGAGTATGGAGCAGGGAAGCAAACAGGGGGCGCGATACGATGGGCTATGGAAATACTCTTTTGATTGCTTCTATTTTCTCAGAAAACTCAGGTAAAATCGACAAATCTACTCTGATTAATAACAGCATAGTCTTAAAACCATAAAAGGCCAATGGAAAGAAGTGAGTCCATGTTGGAATGGGAAGTGCCGAGTAGGCCCTGTATAAGCAAAGGTGCAAAGGCCAGGATGAGTTCAAGATTTAGTTGAGGTTGTGTGTCCCAGGGAACTCAAAGTAAACTTGTTTTAGTTGATGCCATAGAAAGTGTTCAACAGGAATTTAGGTCATACATGCTTTCCCTTGGCTTGTATATTCTGTTCTAGTGTTGCCAAGTGATGTGTTCTGGAATTCTTGGCTGTCACTGCCAGCTGGGTACCTGAAGCATCACCAGCCATTTGCCAACATGACTGAAAAACACCAGCCTTTCTATAAGCGAATTGGAGTTCAACTGCTTACGTGTTTCTTGAAACTGCAGACCCAATTCCAAAAATGTTGGAATGCCACTGTGAAGGGCCATGTTGTTAACAAGGAAGAAGAACCCTTTGTTTTAACTGACAGTACTTTTTACAAGGAAAGAATTACATCACTTGGCTACATGTTGAAGAATAAATCTCTATCCCTTGAAACGAGAGCTCAAGCTGCAAAGAAAATTGGAATTCTGGCTTTCACAGGTACTGACTTAGCCAGCTGTGTTAAAATAGGTCTTTCATGATCTTTTAGCTTGTTAGAACACTGCTATTGGGGTTTTTTAAAACTCCTTTGAAATATTAGTGTCTTATCTTTTTTTGTTTGTTTTTCATATTTAATACAGAGCCTATAGGGTGTCACCATATAGATCAGATTCATAGTGATCCGCCTGTTTTCAGCCTCCTAAGAGCTAGGATTACAAGTGCATGCCACCACGCCCAGTCTCAGTCACTCTCTCAGCATACCCCTCCAAAGGAGGGTGGGGGCGGGACTGGCACAGCACACTGGGGAATGAACCCTGGTCCCTGTGCTCTGCCTAAGCAGGCACTTTAGTTGGGTGAGCTATCAGGCTGGCCCCCAGTGTTTTATCTTCTACCACTACAAATATAACCAATTTTCCTTGAACTATCTCATACTCTAATAGAATGTGTTCGCCAAATAAATTACTAGTTAGATATTTCTCATTTGTGTTAATTATAACATAGATACTGAAATCACCTGTCACAGTTTTCACTAACCACCAGACACACTTATACCCACCTATAAGTCCTGCTACTCAGGATGCCACGGCAGAAAGATTGCTTGAGACCAAAAGTTCAGAGCCAGCCTGGGCAACATGGTGAGACCCTATCTCAATACATAAATAAAAACAAAAATTTCCATTAATAGAAAAACATCAGAGGCTATCCTGAGTTGACATGCTCTCAACCCAGTAATATGATTCAAATACAGAATAAAAGTACTGGATATTTTATCTTTATCATATAAAAATGCATTACACAAAAAATGTCTCAGATACATCAGTAAGAACTTACTACTCTTAAAACAGCTGCTAGGAAAGCCAATAGTTATTACCAGTAAAAAGCAACAATTAATGTGTACTTTACTAGAAAATAAGCTGGTAAACACCAATTAAGCACACACTGCTCCAATTATCAAGTTCAACTCCCTGCACATTGTTTCTAATACATTTTTGGATATGTAATGAAATGTTTTACCACCTTCAGCATCTCTTAATCAGAAGTTTTAGTTGGCAGCTACAAGTATATTCACTGATTTTTTTTTAAGGCGGGCAAATTAATTACTTACTTTGATAGACTAAAACTTTCAAAGGATTTTGTCCCTGAGAGAAAAACAGTAAAAGAATCCCTTCCTGCCAGCAGAGTTGGAAACCAGCTGTTGAGAGCTGGAGAAAAGTCAGGATATTCTGGAGATCACCCAACTCCCACGGATGCAAGGGTAGTGGTATCTACCACATGGGCTGACTGCACTCCCTAAATTGCTATATTCACTTTTTGAGGAACACCTGGCTAATAAAAGCATCTAATGCTTTAGTTTGGTGTCATTTTACCTTCTCTGTTAGTGGGAAGCAAAAGAAAGAGCCTAGTCCAGCTTCAGCTAAAGCTTTAACAATGAACAGAATATTCCTAGGACCTGGGGATCAGTGTGTGTCCACAAGCAGTGTTCATCCTGTGACTTTTTTTTTTTTTTTTGGCAAGACCAGGGTTTGAACTCATGATCTGGCACTTGTGCCATGGAGCTGTCTCCCCAGCCCCGGATCCTGTGGCTTTTTGATGAGACAAGAAGTGTATGAGAATGGGAAAAGGGACAACTATAAGCCTACAAGGTCACCTCTTGGCTTTGACACAGTCCTTTTTGCTCTGTTCTCATATTTTTCCTCCATCATTGGAAACAGAAAATGTGGCGCTTGAGTAAAGGAACAAGGGAGGAGTCTTAGGCAGTTAGTGACCTTCTCAAACTTTCTGTTTTAACTCCTTACTGATCAGTATACAGGATCGCACCTTCACAGCAACATGAGAAAGGGAAAATGAAAAGCAGCCTAAGTGTCATCTCCATGGAAACAGATATGTGAACATAGAGGCTGGGAGTGAAGCGAAGCCCTGGGATTCAGACCTCTACACCACACACACACACACACACACACACACACACACACAAACTATAGACATTTATGAGATTCTGCAATTTACTCACTGCTAGATATTTCAAATACCTCTAGAAATGCAAATACTTGTTTTACAGGAGGACCAGGTGCTGAGAAACTTGCAGCTGAGTATATGAAGGAAGTAGCTTACATGCTGCAAGATGAAGAGGTGGAGGCCCAAATAAAGACCCTGCTGCTCCAGGGTATAGCATGTTGGTGTTACTTGAACCCATGGAGCCAGCAAACAGCCAAACGCCTGCACTTCATTCCTCTTCTTGTCAAATTGTTGGACACTCCTCTTCAAGATTCTGTCAGCGTAGACCAAAGCAAGCTCATGGTTAAATTTTGGACTTGTTATGCTCTCTGTGCCCTAGTGTACAATAACATATCTTTCTTAAAGGAGCTCAAAGAATACAATGCCCTGAAATATAATTTGCAAGCACTAGCTTCAGAGAACTGGATGGGATGGCCTGAGAACTTTGCAGAACTGCTGCATCACTTAACTTGTCTTTATAATAATTAATTTGTCTAAATCGGTTACATGATGCAGCTCTGTGCCATTGCATAATCTTGATGAGATTGTATCATCTGGTAACCTGAAATAAATAATAAAATGTGACATATTATTCTTTACTGTTATCTTTTGTACTTGAAGAGGTATAAAATAAAAATAAAGATAGCAAAGAACACAAATATAATGGGGAAATATGCATAGTTATAAAATTGCGCACATGGAAGACAAAGGTGGTAAGAGAACGTCTCCTTGCTAAGCCTAGCCCCCCGGTTGGGCACGTTGACATTGAGCCAATTGCTGACCAGCTACCTAGGGGTGAAGAGTCCCCAGACCAGCTTTAGCTAAGGGCTGCAGCGCCCTTCTCATGTGTTAGCTCTCACAGAGACAGGACACTGTACCCAGGATGAACACCTTTGCAGCATCTGCTGGACAGGAGCTTCTTAGGAATGAAGGAAAATTCTTCCAGTTTTGAGACAGTCTTTTGTCAGTTCTACAAAATTGCACATAATCTTGTATTTTTTAAAAGAACAGTTTGTGAATATTTAGTAGTCTGCTAATTTGATTTTGAATTGTAAATGTCATGTGTTCTGTTTGAGAGTTTTTATATATGTTGCTTAAAAAGAAACTATATTTTTATTTTATATAGTTGGTTCTTTTGTCTTTGGTACCAGGAATTAAGCTCACAACCTCATGCTTGTCAGGTAGGGATTGTGCTATTGAGCTATAGTATAGCTCAATATAGTTTTCTGGTTCCTGGGAACTATATTTTTAGAATGTTATACATATATCTAATGTACTGAAAATAAAATTTAAAAAAAAAAAGAAAAACAAAGCACAAGACTTTATACTCTTCAGAGTTCAGCACAGTGTTCCTGGGTACAAACTGAGCTTGCACCATTTCATCAATGCCAAAAACCTGCACCACTCTGATATTGCATCTTTCCAGCAAGAGAATGGGGTGATTCACTCTGAAAACTCTGCACTTTGACCTCAGGATACAGACCCAAATTTTCATCTCCGCAATTGCATTTCTTTAAAAGCTGGAATCTGAAGCAACCCAACAGTAGCTCTATTTCATTACTCAAGTTCGCGTTGATGCATTGCTTGCGATCGATGATCTGCCGCACACTTCGAGGCGCTCCTCCTCTCAGCCATAGCTCACAAAGGATGCCTGCACCAAACAAGCTGAACAGGCAAGCTAACACACAGCATTACTAAGGTTCTACGTACTGCTTCTTGTATTAAAGATCCTGGCCTTTCTGTTGGGTGGAGCTCAGCAGCCACATTCATGAGTTGTTTCATTCTTGAATTTTTCTTTGAAACAGGTTTTTGCTATGTAGTCCAGGCTGGCCTTTTACTCATTACAGAGCGCAGCCTACCTAGCCTCAAACTCACAGTGATTCTCCTGTACCAGTTCCTAAGTACAGACCTGCACCACCATGCCCAGCCCTTGTTCTTTTCTGTACAGTTATCACTGTTATTCCCACACTTTCTTCTGCACACTTACTATCACAATAGTAGTACACAAGTACCTGTCAACTCTAGTTACTTCTTAAAGATTGCCCACCATCAGGGCTCCCAGCATCCTCCAGCTACGTGGGCCAGCAACCAGTTAACGAACACAATCTACTTTTCAAAAAAATGTATACACACATGAGGAAAAAAAAACTGGAATAAATATTTTAAAACTAAATTTATTGAAACATCATGATATAAATACAAGTTAACCTTGGCCTCTACAATAAGAAGTGCTCAAAGTGGTGGCCATTAGCTTTTGCAATTAATTAGTAAAATTAGCTGCTGGGATAATCGTGGCCACTGAGACTGATGCACATTAATTTTGAATTTGTGCAAGGGCCATGAGACAGTGGGTTTTCTGTGATATAAGACTTCCTCTAGGATCCCCCATAAGAAGGTAACAGCATCTGTTGAAAATATATACTATTTTTTTCCTAAAGTGTGCATATTTTTGGGTGGACTCTGTATTTAGGGGTTTCCTTCAATATCCACACCCTCCCCCATCACAACTCCACGCAGGAGCTCGTGTATCTTGAACAATCTCCTGCCTCTCCATGGTTCATCCTTGCAACTGAATATGGAGATTTTCTAGAACTTTACTGAGAAACATACAGGAGGTAAAAACTGGAGAACCTGCATGCCCAAATAATGTCTTTACATTTGACCAATAATTTGACTTCATTCTGTCCCTGAGTCAAGAACAGCAGCAGGAAAGAGCAACACCAGCCCTCACTCCTCAAAGCAAGAAAGGGCCACATATACTAGCTTCCAGAAGTCCCAAATCAGGTAAATCAACCCCACTGAAACCAGGGCCTGCCTACTATAGGAAGAAAATATTAGATAAAGAAAAGCATATATGCAACCCACTAAAAATGTAAAATCTAGTGCTAAGAGCCCCCCCAAAAAACCCTGCTCTTTCCAGAGACTATCTACATACAATATTCATATATACATCTCTTGGTCCTTGTTAACACATAATAGTACCTATATAAACCAGTTATCTCAGTTTTTTTTTTTTTAACTTGTCCTATACTGGTGGACATTTAGGTTATTTCTAGTCTCTCTACTATGGATTGACCCTGACCCTTCACATTGAGCTATATCCTCAGACCATTGTAAAAATTGAGGCAGGGTCTGGCTAAGTCACTAAGTTGCCTAGGCTGGGCTTGAACTCGCAATCCACTTGCCTCAGGTTCCCCCAGTGCTCATTAGAGATGCGTCACTCACCAACCTAAACTCATGTTTCCTCAGCATTTCAGTTTGCCCACAAGAAGCTCAGAGAAAAGGATTTGAATGCATGGTCTTTGAGAGGTGATTTCAGAAACTAGTAATAAGGAAGGATACCACACATGCCTCCCACAGGACCTTGGACCTCAGCCATTCACAGTAATTCCTTTTTTTGGTTTAACTCCAAAATCTGGTCTACAGAAGTGTTTTGAAGGCAGCATTTTCTAAGTAAAGATGAAATCATTAAGCTCTCGCTTTCCACTTGTGTTATATCTTTCAATTTTAATTTCTTTTGAGTTCTTACACTAGGGAGACTATACAATATTTACACATGTGGGTCTAGTTTATTTCACTTATGAGTACATCTTTAAGTTGCATCCACTTATATATGGCTTCAAGGTCATTATCCTTTAGAGCTGAGTAACATGGTTTCAGGGTAAATCCTGAGGGGAGTTGTCTGACCTCGTCAGATACAGAAGTTACATTTTTTGTTATGTAGGTCTTGCTTTATCTTGGTTTTAACCATCCAGCAGAAAAGTATAACTACGAGGTATAAAAAGTAAAGCCATATTAATATGCTGAGCTGTAAAAGGCTCAAGTCAACAACTTCTGACATTGCCAGTTCTGCAGATAACGCACTACTATTATGGACTATTGGACTATATTGAGTTATTTTGCTGAATTCACACAGCTACAATATTTGAATGGCAATGGAACACCCATCTCTGACAAAAATAAGGGGGGAGGGATATAAATGGACAATTTTGTAGTGAAAGAAAAAATCTGTATCTCGATAGATACAAAAAAATAGGACATTACAGCTTTCTTAGTTCAGTGAGATTTATACTGTTTAGACAAGATATGTCTGTATCTTATATATTGAGTACTACAAAGACAATATGCAATGTATTAATTATTGTAACTGTCCTACTAACCTGTCTCATTGCTCTTTCTCATTAAAATAGAAAAAGGAAAGGAAGGGAGGGAGGGAGGGAGGGAGGGAGGGAGGGAAAGAGGAAGGGAGGGAGTTGGTGGGTTTCTGGGCAGTATAATGGACATTAGTTGCTTTCTGGCTTACAAGAACACACGATTTTTTTCTGCTAACTTTAATTTCTTTAGACAGGACACTGCCCATGGTGCTGTCGTGAAGGCACTGCCAACCAACCTTTCCAGGAGTGCCAATGTAAGCCAGGCTCTCCCTGCTATCTTAAGGAACTGTGACTCTCAGGCAAAGTGATGAAAACAGAAAAATTAGTCAATATCCACTTTCATTTGGTTAAATGTTTATTCAAAGTTTTTGTTTATGAAGGCAACTTATTGACATAGTTCATTTTCTGTTAAGAAATCTTTGCTAAATCTAGTTATTTAGCTTTATCCCTATTGTTTCTTCTAGAAGTCTTGTAATTTTAACTTATATTAAAATCCTCTTCTGACAATGTTTTTGGCATTTCAGACTTTCTATTGCCGAATCATCTTCTTCTACTTTGCTATTGGCTCTTAACTGATTTCCTGCCTCCAACCCAGAATATTTTCTTAAAATTACATACCTGTTCTTTATTGCTACCTTTATTTTTTTTTAATGTTTTGCTTCTTTCTTTTATATTATGGCCAGTAAGCCTGACCTGTGGGGCTGGCACAGCATGTGGTGCTGGGAATCAAACCGTGGTCCCTGCGGTTGCCTAACCTTGCCTAAGCAAGCGCTTTAGACCGCTGAGCCATCTTGCCAGCTCTATTGCTACCTTTAAATTGCCCATATCCAAAACATAGTCATGTGGCCACTTAAACATAAAATTAAAGTTGACAGTCCTCATTTACACTGACATTTAAAGTGCTCAGTAGTGAGTAGCTATGGTACTGAACAGCCCTTATTTCCAATACCTCAAAAGTGCTACTGGATGAGGCTGTATTAGTAACAGCTTCCATTTCTTACTAGAGATTCAGGTAAAAAGCTGAGAAGCTCAGGCCCCTTTACTACCAAGTCTTAATCCTTTTAACACTGTGGTGCGCTCCATCTGAAGACCGCACATGAGGTTCTATAAAGGAGTCTCTAAAAATCAATCTGTAAAGCGTGGTATTGCTTTTATCAATTTATACAAAACTATGTGTATACTTACCAAGTGGACCCTTGACTCACAAACCTAATTCATTCCCCAGGGCTGGTTTAACTCAAGTTGTCAAGGCTGGCTCAGGCTCCTCTGCACAGCCTTCGAAGTTTCCCACCTGTACACAGGCAGATCTGTGTCCTTAGAGACACTGGCCCTGTATTTCACAATTAACCCCACACAGGGAAGGAGGTTGTGATGTTCCTTACAGAACTCCTTAAGAGTTAAATCAGTATCTGAGACCATCTGGAAAGACAAGTGGCCAACATTCTGGTCGTAACTCAAGACTGGTCATAAGTTAAAAAACCCCGGCCATAACCCAAACTGCTAGTATGTCAGGCTGGTCCTAACAAGGGTCCACCGAAAATGTATGCAATACCAATGCTACATACTTTGCAAACGATGTCCCTTATTTGTTCTTTCCTTCAAAACAAAATACGCATACAAAATCCCTCATTAATCTCAACCTACTCTTATTCTTCAATATGTGAACAGCAGTTACATAACCTGGTACTGTTTCTCTCCACTGGACTTTTACCACCTCCCCAACTTTGTTTCTAAAAGGACTGTTTCTATCACCAATCACTTCCACAAATAATGCCAGCCAGTCAAGCCCTTACTGCAGTAATCAGATCCACATAGGAAAACTTGTGGAAAACAGGTTGCCATGCTCCAGTCCAAAACCTACTCAGTAGGAATGGGGTCTGAAACTCACTAATACAGTATGTCTGAGGTACGACCACATTTGGGTTGAGAGTTAAAACTTCCGTTATTTCAGTCTAAATGGGATAAATTCATCTTTCTCTCATTTTTTTCCAAGACAGCAACAGAAAGCAAACAATGTAACAGCAGAGAAATAGACATTTTCTATGGATTTTCATTCTTTCGAGATATGCAATGTTCAATACGAAACTGAAGTTTATTTATCGTATCATATACACAAATCACATCTGACAACTGAGTAAAACTATTATTTACATAAAATACAGATTAAAAATATATAGTATTTGAATACAACTTCTGGGTCCCAGTAGTCAAAGAAATGTGATTCCAACATTTCCAATATGGAGTTATTTGCACTGCTAAAATGGAGGCAAGCATCAGCAGCGTATTTCTCAGAAGTCAAATATTCATGAACTTCATGTACTTGGCTTTGCATCTGTAGAAGACGATACGGTTTCTTCACATTCACCACTGTCTGAGTCTTCCACTTCAGAATCCTCAGCAATTTCCTCTCCAAAATCAAATTCTTGGCTGTCCGATGATTCAGAACTATCCAGAGGTCCACTAGACAGTCTCTTTTTAAAAAAATAAACCAGTAATTTAATGTAAAGAATTAAATTCAAGTCCACTGTCGGCATGTTGACATAACTGACTCTCACTATTGTATTGTGTTTTTTCGTCTTTCCCCTCAATAAAGTTCACTTAGCAAACAGTGTATGTTTTGTCAATATTAATGCCTTCTACCATGCTAGACTAGGTCAGCAAAATCAATGTTAAACAATGTACCAATTCTTTAAAACTACTTGTTCTTAAAGCCCAACTGGGAGGAAGGGGGCAAGTCTCATTGTGTAGTACAGGCTGGTCTTGAACACTATGCAGCCCAGGCAGGCCTCAACCACACAGCAGTCCTCCTGCCTCAGCCTCCTGAGTACTGAGATTACAGGTGTGCACCACCATGCTCACTCAAAGCACAACTATAACTGGTATTTCTCTAATGAGCTGAAATGGTGAAACAAATGTTCTAAACTTCCAATCAGCTACAGAGCAATACAGTATAGTGATAACTCTATAATTCTCTCTATAATTCCCTTTATCATTCTAGCTGCAAACTGGACTGAATCAATTAAGAACTGAATCAAATTTCTCTGTAAGGACAACACTGAACATAAACATTTGAATTTCTTTTTTAGATAAGAGTCTCACTGTGTAGTTCAAGCTGGCCTTGAACTCCCAGGATCCTCTTGCCTCAGCCTCCTAAGTGCTGAGATGATAGATATATTCCACCATGCCAACCAAATCACTGAAATTTGATTCAGTTCTTGTCCAACTTGGTTTGCAACCAGAATCTTACAAAGATTCAAGTTTGTAAACTGGGGTACCATTGTACTTTTAAGGCAGTTAAAAGGGTTACTGTAGTACTTCAACTGAAAACTCAAAACATTAATTCTGTTACTGCTCTTAAAATGTTAAGGCTGCAACTCACCAAAGAAGTTTTAATTCAAAAACTTTCGATCAGTAAAACAGACCTTTTTATTTTTTTCCCCAAATATGTCATAAAACCTAATTTTACCCTAAGTTGTGAGGCCAATTCTTATAAACACATTGGCTACTTCCAAATTTTAAAGTCAGATAAAACCACCAAATTTATTTAGTGTATGAGTTAAGTTTTATAAATGAAAGCTAACGTCATTCTGGTATAAAATTGAAGTGAATACCACCTACAAATGTCAATTATAACATATAATTTTACATTATCCTTTTTCAAATGTAGGTATTTATTATTCCCACTTATAGATGAGAAGCCCCAATAAGATAAATAACTTGTCTTAAGTCAAAACACTTAGTGGTGCTAGGCAGGGAACTATGACTGAAACCCCAATCCAAGAAGCCTGGTTCTAGATCCCAAACACTTACTGTTCATACTGCTACTCAACTTTATAGAAAATCAGATGCCTTTGTATCAAGTGAATATTAAATTACCTACCTCGATTACCTCTGCCATATACTGCACATGTTCTGCTACTTCTGCCAATTCTTTATTCTCCTTTTTCAAACGGGCAATTTCACTGTCTTTTTGTTCAATTTCTTTATGAAGCTGTATAACATAAATGCAAAGTTCAATATCTCAGATTTGCTATGCTATAAGCCAAATTATCTGCCTCCATCTACACAACTAAGAGACACAAGTAGCACAAACTTAATTCTCAATACAAGATTCACTTCACATAATTTTGGCAAATTTGTTGTACTCAAACTTGTCTTAAGCCAGCATTATAACAAGTTTACAAAACAAAAAAAAAAAAAAAAAACAATGTGCGCCACCACTTCCAGCTCTAATTCTGGAAACTTTTTCAACAATATAAATTATATCTAGCACATACTTTCTCATTTTCCTTAAGGGCTTCATAGAGAGCTTTCCTTCGTTTTTCTGCCACTTCTTTCCAATATTGAGAAGATGGATTTTCTGAAATAAATTAATGGTATAATTAAGAATAATTATAATTAAGACTTCTTAATTATAATTAAGTGTAAGACTCCTTACACTTGCCAGGCAGGTGCTTAGACTGCAGAGCTGTCTCCCCAGCCCCTTGTAAATGATTCTTATAATTAAAGTTTTACCTATAACTTTTA
>PVKN010024107.1:0-14555 GCA_004027915.1 Capromys pilorides
TATCAAATTCAAGGCCAGATTCTTGAAGTTAAAATTTTCATAAAAGTTATTTTATGTCATAATGTGTTGTATTAAATATTGACCACACTCCTTTACAACAAACACAACAAAATAACATGCTGTGCTTTTCCATTCAGCTCTCTTTCATCAGGCTTACAAATAGGATCTTTTAGATTTTTGTTCCTTATTACTTTTGGTCACACCGCTGACATCCATGTTGCTTTAGTCCAGGAAAAGAACTACTGTGTGGCAATTTCAAGTTCATGACTCAGGTGATACAACTCTGAGCTGTTTGTACCCTCAACAGAAAGTAGAGCCTTAAACAAGTAGGTCTTTTCTTCTAGGAGTCTAAGTGTGGGTTTCTAACTTCCAGGTTGGCCTCCATGTGGTGAGTGTCAGCCTCAGGAATTTGTTTGTCACAAAACAGAGATAGCAGTAATGACAACTTTCTTTGGAGCACATTTATGTTTTGAAATAAGTAAATCATTGCTTCTTATACAACGAAGGACCAAGTGAATAAAATCTTTAATGAGTTAAAGTATCATTCTTTCATTTAATTTGTCCATGGTTTCTTATCAAAAAATTCATTCAAGTCATATGGTAATAGGAGAAAATAAAATTATTTATAGTTTTCCAGATCTACAATTGAATTTTAAAATGACCTTTGTACTTACACTGCAGGTAGAATGTGGTAAAGTCTGTTAAATCAGATGTAACTGACTTCTAGGGCTGGTGAAGATCCTGAGATAATAATCCACGAAAGGTACTTCTTTTTTTCTTGATAACTTTAGCTCTAATTTAAGTGCATCTTATATCCCCACCCCATTATTTTTAACATTTTATCTCTTTTTTTCCTTACATCTCTCAATGGATACACACACACACACACACATACACACACACACACACACATCTTTTACTTTTGTTATCTTCCTGGCATCCAAATCTTGGAGTTTTCTTTTTCCTCCAGCGGTAAGGATCAAACCCAGAACCTTGCATGTGCTAAGCAAGCTCTTTGTCCATTGACCCTCACTTCCTAGTCATTTTTGTTACCTTAATTGTGGTTAATTATAACTGGGTTCCTCTGTTGTTTTCCAATATGACTATTTCTGTCCTGATCTGTTTTTAGTCACTTCTAAAGTAATCTTAGTTGTGTCATTAACTTTGTATGTTTTCTTTAAAAAATTGAATATTTCTTTTTAGCTGATACATAGAAACATATTTATGGGACATCATGTGATATTTCAATACATGTATCCATTATGCAGTGTTCATAAGTAAACCGATTAAACAAGTCTCTCTCTTCAAACTTATCATTTCTTCACAGTGAACGCACTCAGTATTATTACTTCTAGCTTTATAAAACACTCAGTACGTTATCATTATCTATAGCCATGCTACATCAAGTACCACACTGGAGATTCTTACTCCCATCTGTCTCAAATTGTAACCACCTCTCCCATTTGCCTACTGTACCCCAACTTCTGGTAATCATCATTTTGCTTTCAACTTTCTTATATTTCTTATAGTTGACGTATGAGTGAGATGATGTGGTATTTTTTTCTCTAACCCACGTAGAATGATTTCAAAGCAAAAACCTGCCTTTATTTCCAGAGAACTTCCCCATATTGGCTCTTTTTTATGTCTTCTTACCCCTCTTAGCAGATAAACTGTTCTGCTTCCCAAGTCGTTGTCCACTTCAACTCGCGTCTTTCCTCGGTGTGCCATCTCCAGCGCTCCTTCCCTGAACCTACATACTTCATGTGGAAAACCTTCTCCTGCTCATGTTCCTTAAGTGTCCATTCCGTAGCATGCTGTGCACTGCACTGAACTTCTACTTCTTCGTAATGTGTTTCTGTACTGCTGAAAGAGTAGAGAGTCCGTGAAGTCCGTGTGTTCCGGTCTTGATTAACAACGTGTCATCGGGAGTTAGTAAGCTTTTAGAAATATGGAGTATCTAACAAAACAGCTATGCCCCTGTTATACTTTCTTTACCAGCATCTTCTTCACAAGCTGTAGTCCAGGTAATTACTTCAAAGAGAGTTTTGCATAAAGTTCTCACAAGGTTTTCATTTTGTTTGTTTATTTTTTTTCTGTAAATATTTCCACATGTTTTAAAATACTGAATAGGGCCAGCCAAATAGCTCAGTGAATTAAAGCACCTGCAAGCAGGCACAGGGGCCAGGGAGTTCGATTCCCAGGCTTGCTGTACACTCGTGGGGGGCACTGAGACAATGATCGAGAATCGGTATGGTGGTGCATGCCTATAATCCCAGCTCCTCGGAGGCTGTAAACAGGTGGATCACTACGAGTCCAATCTAGTAGTGAGACCCTGAACACCCTGTAGACCCTTCCCTAAAAATAAATAAATAAATAAATAAATAAATAAATAAATAAATGGATAAATAAATAATAAAAAATAAAATATAGAAGAACCAAGAGTACACATAAGTTGATGGCAGAAAAATGCTCATTAAAAAGAGCAAAAGGAGTTACTTTGTCTCCTTACAAAGACAAGTGAAATATTAAGTGAGGCATAAATACTTCCTGCTAGCACAGGCTGTGTAACATGGTAATTTTAGGTGCCTAGACTTTAATGACTCGCCTTTCCATGTAATTTGAGCTATCTACTAATTCAGAAACAAACTGCTTATTCTTATAATGACCATAATAATGTTTGAGCATTAGAATAGTTTTAAAGATTGGATAGAAATAATCTATGAAAAATTTTAGTTTAAATGATCAGAAAACAAAATTGCAAAACCTTATTTGGTAAGATAGGATGATGCTTTTGGATTCCATAGCTCTGGTATATTTAATATAACTTACTGAAACAGTGCTTATATAAATGCTGTTGTGCTATTCCTTTTTTCTATTGTAAGAAAGGATATGCTAATGGGGAAGAACCTAGATCTTCATATATAGTGTATTGATCCTTGTTACAAATGTGATTTTTTGAAAAAAAAAAATGCATGTTTCAGGGAGCCTGATGAGAAAGAGGACTTAACATGTGAAAAATATGACCCTTGCCCATAGAAAGGAATTATTTCAGTGTACAAGGAAACCTTCCCAGTGCAATAGTAAAGGATTAATTGTTCTGCTAAAAGCTGGTTGGTAGCAAGGATACCTAAAAATTTTCTGTATGTGGTCCCATGCACAACAATCAAATCCATGCACTGTAGTACCTAAGTATTATTACGGTGCTCAGAATTATATTTAGCCCACGACTGCAGTTAACTGCTCTATGCTATATTGAATGTTGACCGTTGCTTCCAATATTTTTTATGCACCAAATATGGAAATACTAGGTAGCCCTAATACCTCAGGTCTCTCATTTTGGTGGAGAAAGAATCCCTAGCGAATCTTGAGTTTCATGCTTGATCATAACTGTGAACACAATTTTATGTAACATGGATTGATCAAGCTACCATCTCGACTTCCTCTGTGAACTGGCTTAAATTCTCAGGCCTTTTATTTTCTTATGTTGTATGTTATTGTGCTTGGCAGAAGGTTTTTATATTGCATGTACTTTGAAGACTTTACAAATACCATAGAATATGTAATGCATTTACAAAACTACCAACAATAAAAGCTGGCATGAGCTTTAAGAAATGTGATTCCCAAGACTTTTATATTTCTAATTGTATGCAGAACAAACTGGTTTACTTAGCTTCCTTGGCATATGGGATGAAAATTCTCTAACAGTCCCTGTGCAGTATTTTAAATTGTCTGGCCATTTTAAAGGGTAACAGCCTTATGCAGTAGAATTAAATGAAATAAACTGTTATATTTAAATAAGGATTTTATGAATTCTTTTTTTTCTTCAGTTCTGTATTCAGAGTTGGATCATTAAATGCTGATTTACACAAATATTTATTCAGTACCTACTGTGTGTTAACAGTTGTTTTTGTCATCAGGGAAACAACAGTACAAAATAAACAGCCTCTGCCGCAGTGGCACATACAGTTTTTGGCAGAGTTACAGATAAATAAGTAGGCAGTTGTAGATTGTACAGTGACAGCAGAAGACCGGGACAATGAGGGTCCCACTGGAGAGATATGCAATAATCCAGCCTTGGAATGGAGCTGGGAAGTACAGGGACAGATTAAAATTAGGCAAAAGGAGTAGCGGGGAGAACATTTCAAATTAAGGCAAGAATATATGAGGAAAGAAGCAACAATTTATATCTACCAAAGAAAGTAAATGAATACTTTAAACAAATATTTACCATTCATGCTTTATGTAAAATTCTTGGAAGTTTGGCCAAGGATACCAGGCTAGTATGCACAGCAGTTACTTAGCTATGAAGGTCTTGGCATTCTTAGTAGTTTTGGTCAAGGTTTGCTAATGGTAGGAGTGTCTACCAGGCACTACAACATTGAGATAGAGATTTCATATTTATTACTGTGTAAAAACTATAACTTATAATTGATATCTTGGCCAGACACTTAGCCACATAGTAGGTCTAGGGCTGGCTATGTTTTGTTTTGTTTTGTTTTTGGAACTGGGAATTGAACTCAGCACCTTGCACTTACTAGGCAAGCTCTATTCTGCTGCTGAACATCATCTCCACCTTAGTAGGTCTACAATTAATGGTGAAAGGATAGAGAAAAATTGTACACTTTCTATAGAAAATGATACTAAATTTCTTCATTCGAACTTCACTAATTTCTACTTTGATACCCCACAGACATGTTCCTCAGGAAGGTTTGAAGAAGCCCACTTGTTAGGAATTCACATGAGTTAAAATAACATATGAGTTATTAAAGGTCTTTCAGCAGAACGGAGCTTCATTTCCATATCCCTCAGGAGCCCATCTGTACTCCCTTATCACACAAATGGAATTTTGGTATATGGATTAAAAATTAGCTTCCAAAATTAAATTAAAAGTAACTGAGCCATATTTGAATCATTGAAGTATATTTGTCTTATTTATTTGCTTATTTGCTCAAAACAAAGAGAAAGATTAATTTTTTTTCCAAATTAGGAACTTTTTCCGTAATACCTGAACGTCCGTGATACACAGCTGGACACAAATACACAGTTGCCTTAGGTGACCAGAGGTAAAGTGGCCTTCAAGACTGTTCATGAATAGGGGCCAGCCAGATACCGCAACGGACTAAAGCACCTACATAGGCAGAGTGCAGAGGCTGCGGTTCAGTCCTCAACCTGATGTGCAGGCCCTGCCCCTGGGATGTGCTGAGTTGAGACGGCATGGTGGTGCACACCTGTAATCCCAGCACTTGGGAGGCTGAAAACAGGAAGATCACTCTGAGTCCTATCTGCGTGGTGAGACCTTGTAGGCCCTGTGTAAATACATTAGAAAAAAAAAAAAAAAAAAAAAAAAGATTGTTCCTGACTGAGCTCTAATTCTTCTCCTCCCAAGATTCCTTCCTTCCTCCTGTCTCTTTCCTGTCCTCCTGTGGCTCACTGATTGCCTCACTGGCACAGGATGGCAGCCTCACCCTTCTCCAAGACTTCTGTGTTACTTTTCTCTCTGTCAGAGTGTTTCTCTACCACCACATGGAAGTGCTCTTTCTCAGTCTTCTTGAGTACTCCAATCAAGTGGTATTTTACAAAAGTACCTTCCTGGTATCTGGGCATGGTAGCACAGGCCTGTAATTCCAGCATTCTAGAAGTCTGAGGTAAGAGGATCACAAATTAGAGCCCAACCTGGGCAACTTAGTGACACTGTATTCAAATATTAAAAAAAAAAAAAAAGATCTGGGATGCACATACAACAAAGGCCCTGGACTCAGTCCCCAGCACTCCCCTATAAAAACTTATCCCATGTGAAAGACCAACACTTCCTCTTATCCTCTTGCTCTGTCACTCCCTGTTCTCCTCACCTTACTTTGTTTTTCACTATTATCCTTATTGTTACCTGAAATGCTACGTATTTGCATGCTTATTTATTATCTGTCTCACCAAACCAGACACAGGCTTTATAAGGGCAGGGGTTTTGCCTGTATTGTTTGTTGGTCTATCTCCTGCCTAGGACAGAGCCTAGTACATGCTAGTAAGTGCTACATAAACATTTGTTGAATAAATGAATTATTGCTAACTACAGAAGCAAGAGACATCTTTTTAAATAGGTGCATAAGTAAATGACTTTCTAAAGTGTGTGACACTGTATATATGTAAGTGCTGTGTATATATAAGTATCGAAGGAAAGGATCAAAAGCAAGGTATCTTCCCTACATTTCACATTTAAATATATTTGCTTAATTATAAACACTCTCCACTAAATATTAACACATAATGTGCTAGTTACAATCAATAGCACAACATGATATTTTTCTACACCAACTATATTCCACACAAAATATCCCTACAGATATGAAGTTAACATGATGGAAGCCTACTTTATGGATACTTCGTGTGTGGTATGCAACTAAAAGCCACACACTACAATTCGTTTAGCCTTGTGGCTTGGTGATCATAGTGGTCATCAGATACTCATCAACAAGTTTATTGTGCACATCACAAGGGAAATTTTCAGGTCTAGGTACATTACTACATAAGAAGATTATCTCTTTCTTATTCTGAAGTAAAAAAAAAACCTGTGTGTTCATTTACTTCACACCACAGACATTCTAATTTCCCTTCTTGCTTCCTATTCAGTTGTGTCCTTTCCTGGGGCCAGGGAGATAGGTCAATAGAATAAGCACCTGCCAAGTAAGCACAAGGTCCTGAGCTCAGTCCCTGATACTGAAAAAAGAAAAAATTTTGCCCTTTCCTCAAATCATTATCAATCATTTAGTATTGGTAGACTTTAAAGCTGTTAGACTTTAAGGCCTAATCAGATAAGAAAATATCAGCAATAAAGTCAGACTGCGAAAAGAGTTTGTATTGCTCTATGAGGAGGTCTGTAAGGGAGCACACAAAATGTTATAGGTCTAAAACTGTTTGGTCTACTTTGTGAAATTTGAATGGATATGTTGGGTTACAACACTGCTACTCAAAGATATGTGACTACTTCTGATGTGTTTGAGATGTTAGCTCAAATAGAGCATGTAAGAAGAGAATGTAATTTTTGGTTACCAAAGAGACATTAATGCAGTCATGTGTCACTTAATGACAGGGATACATATTGAAAAACATGTCCTTAGGCAATTTCAACATTTTCCAGACATCATCGAGTGTGCGTATAGAAACCTGAATGGTGCAGCCTACCACACATCTGTGTGCTGTGGTACAGTCCATTGCCCCCCGCATGCACACCGAGCCTATACACACGCTACTGTGATGTGTATCACAGGTTGTGTAACACAGTTGTATCTATGTACCTAACTGTATACAGACACAGAAAAGGCTTAGCAAATACATTAAACAAGAGGAATTGTTTTGCTTCCATCATGTTCTGCGACCATCTCTGTAGTCTGTCATAGACTGAAACGTCATTATGCGGCATGTGACTCCTGAGGAGGTATGCCTTGCCATGGTACTTGCTGCCCTTCGCTTTCCTTTATATTTCTAGTTGTATCTGCTCATGATCACAAAGAACTAGAAATAAATACCTTAGACTGCCATCTTGTGTGAGAATTAAAAGAACTGGGACTTAAGGTAAGCCCTGTGTGTCTGTTTGCTTGTGGCCAATGACAATAGCTTAATATTTCTATGAGTGGTATTATTGATTTATTTTTGATCCTGACCATGCCCTCCTCCTGTCTGTTGTCTGATGTCTTAGCAGTGGTGTTTCTGCCCAAGCATAGGCAGGTTACTCTCATTATTTTATAGTAAGAGAATCTTTAAATTTTCACCCTCCAATGTAATTCTGATTCAGTTTTATCCTATACTCTATCATCCTAAAATATGTCCTGACCAAGGAACAAGCAGTTTCTTTCCAATTTTGTAAGAAATGATCCAGTTTGATTCCCAAGGATCCAGCTCTGTTTGGTAAAAATTTTCTTGCTTTCTTTGTCCAGTTAATGCCAAGATTTTCTCCAAGGGAATTCATTTTTTCTGAATCTGTTTTTTTTTTTTTGCTTTTAGTTTTGTAAACAGCTCTTTTGTGCTTTGTTTTCCCTCATTTCTGTTGCATCCCCCCCGCCCCCACACACACACACATGTACACACTTGGCTGATTTGGATGTATATGTACGCTGCGGGGAGGGGGAACCTACATCAGATTGTAGACTGAGGCTGCCCTTCTCTCATTCCCCCCCTTCCACCAAGACTCAAAGTGTGAAGTGGCCACCGAGGAACTTTTCCGTGGGAGTACTCAGCTTGCCATGGAGAGGTCTGCTAAGGCTTCCTCCTACCCTCCTTAGCAAATCATGTTGCCATTGTCCTTCAGGAAGGGTCAGCCTAAATTTAGGTTCTCATGTTATGGCAAAACCAGCAGAAAAACCTTCCTAGCCAAAGGAGCAGAATAAAATTTACCAGCAGTTCACCTAGGCAATGAGGCCAGCTAAATACACAGTACTGGTTCTTTAATTCAGAATGAAATCGCATCTATTCTTGTAGTTATATGATGCATCACCACTTCCAGATCCACTGCAAAAGGGCTATAGAGGTGAGGCTGCATTCCCCAGAGCTCCAAATGAGAAAAGTGGGGTTTGAGAAAGGAAAGTATGGTCATGCTGAGTAAGACGACCTAAATCTGAGGAGGAATAGACATCTCAGGCCAGATTTATTCTGCATGCTATTTTATACCATGCAAACCCAAAAACCTCCACTAAGCACTGTTCTCTTTCATTGAAAAATGCAAATAATTCCAGAGCAAATTCCCAGTATCCATAAAGCTAGCGCAGACTCAAGGTGCAGAATACACTGGCTGGCCGTGGTCCTCCATTATCCAAACAGGGACCCAGTGTACATACAGACTGATCAAAGCCGGGAAATAGGAGGGTGGGTCCCACTGACTGCCATTGGGAGAGCTCATGAGACCTTCTGAGGGTGCATTGGGCTGCTTCCATGACCCACACAGCTTCCACGCTCTTCTTCACTGTGGCACTGCTGAAAGGGGACAGCACACACTGATCTAGATAAGGGTAAGGGATGGTGTGAGTACGGGTACTTTCAGACAAGGCTTCGGTATCACCTTTGTCCTTGAGCATTCATCCCTGTTGGAAGCCCTTCATTTCCCCTGTCATTTCCCCTGAAGTCCTGTCACAGGAAGGTGACCTGTTCAAACCTGAGCAGTGATTTTACTGATTGAGAGTACAGTGGCCTGTTTGTCCTTCTCAGGGAAGGTGTGATTTAATTCAATTTAATCTGAAAAGATCATCTGGGATTCTTTTGTAAGGAATACTCTGTCCTGCTCCTAGATGGTAGAATTCAGAAGCCTTTAGGGGCTGCTATGAGTGGTATTATTGATTTATTATTATTATTGACTCAGTGATATATTGTTTTGTGTTTTCTTTGGAAAATCACAATGTAGGTAAGATGTTTTCATTTAACTCTCATGTTGTCTTGATTTAACTTGTTACATTTTAATGTCTCATTTCACCATACAGATATAGACTTGAAAGGCAAAAACGGAAGAAAATATAAGAACTATGAGGGACTATGGCAAGCATTTGACTTACTATTCTGTTTTCCACACATTCCATTTTGCAGATGAGAAAGCTGAAGCCTCAGGCATTAAAATAACTTGCCCAGATCTTGCAGTTTGTTGGTAGCAGGCAGAGCTGAAGCTGGGATGTTAATTTTGATCTTACTGTCCTCCCCACATCTCTCTCCTAGCCCTCCCATGGACAGAATGACTCTGTAATTAAGCGTTTAACCTCAGGATCTAGATTTATGCCGGATGATTACAAGTCACAGGAAGTGACTACAGGAGTCCCAGGCAGGGATATCTAGAGGAGGACGTGGGGCTGCATTTGGGCCTCACAGTCTCACAGGTACTGAAGAGCAATGAGTCCCCTTTGCCAGTCTTTCATGTACCATCAAGGTACTGCAAGTGACGTCAGAGATTTACTATACCTCTGCAACGAGGGTGAGGCCTCTGCCTGCTCCTTAAGACTCTCTGAGTCCATGAGATAGGATCTGGACAGATAGATGCTATTAGTCCATACTTTTCACCTTTTGTCATTTTGTGCCAAATTTGGCCCAAAGAGTTAAGATTTTTGGGTTGGTCTATATCTTATCTTTAAATGGAGAATGTAGCACCCAATCTAAAGTCCACTCCAAGCTTTTATGTCCTTCACCTATGTGTGTACACTCCTTCTCCTTCCCCTCCCACAGTGTGCCCCAGGATAATACAAATCTGAAAGGTCCGACAAGGAGAGAGAGCTCACAGGACATGCTCCTTCATAAGAGCCTTGCAATTTCCAGCGAGAGCTGGAGCAGCGCTATGTGGTGTGTGGTTGGAAAAGCAGTTTGTTCTCTGCTAATGATGGCTGTGGATTCTGAAATGAAGCACAGCAGGTGGGACAGTGGTACTCAATTTTCAGAATCTGTGCCCTAAAACATGTTTGCTTAAACCTTTTCTCCACCACCCTTTAGGGGCCTCTACATCCATCAAAACCAGACCCCAGGAAAGGAATTCAAGGTTTCTATTTCTCACCATTACTTCTGCAATCACCACTATGATTCAGAGGTTGTCTGGAAAGTTCAGTGGCCAAAAGTTCCTTCCTTCTCCCCAGAGCAAGAAATTAAATCACTTCCAGTTCCCAGGAGGGAAAACACTGGCTTTGCCCAGGTATCAACAATAACTTTGAAAAGGACATGCAATTTTTCATAGTGCTGACTATCAGCATTATGTCACACAGAATTCATTTTCTTAAAATAATCCATGGGTAAAGTGTTAATAATGTTGTCATCCTTTGAAAGCCACAAGTGAAGAAAGGCAAGTTTGTTTTCTGTGTGTTGGAAGGTTTTAAGCTTTGCAAGTTCAGTGCCTATTATGAACTCAGATTGACTGTATAACCTGAGCTTCCTAAAATACTACCACCTGCCTCTCTAAGAGAGCATCCTTGAATGATGTAGACATCATCCACTAATAATGGATTTAGAAAAATTAAGGCACAATGTGCTTTCCTCAGATAGTAGATGGATGCTTTGTGTTTCTCTTCACCAGAATATGAAGGAATCATTTCTTCTTTTGTAATTTCCAGTGGCCACCTAGGCATCCATAGGAAGGGTGAGTGAGCTGAGAGCTCTTCCCCGGGCACTTCTGAGGGGCCTGTGCTGATTGAAGTTTCTCTAAGCAGACAGTTAACTAGAAGCTCCCAATGGCATAGTTCCTTATCTTGTTAATATTGTTTTTCTTCAAGGTCCACTGCAGCGTTTTAAGCTCTCACAGTGTGTAGGGGGTGTCCTCTGAGCACCAGATCTCCCAAGGAAAATGCGCACAGCACAGTTGTGAGTTCAGCAAACTTAACAGAAGCATCAGGGTCTTCAAATCTAATGCATTATCTTTCTGTATAACTTAATCACTTGTTATTTTATGGCTCTGTTTGATCAGATTAAAACCTCAGCAAGCAAATAATTTATATTGTAAATTATACGACTTCCTGTTTTTATTTCCATCACTGTTGATCCCTTTTCAGCAGGTTTCCCTGGATAATTTAATTACAAGCTGTTTTAGGAAGATTGCAATTTAATCAATAAAAAAAAAGATCAAATTTCTGAACAAGATCAAGGAACACACAACACTGCAAATCTGTCTATATTTTTAAAGGGATATTTGGTGATATATTTGGCATCATCCTTGGGCTTTCTTTTGTATTGTCATTGGTGCTTATATAGCTGATAGACCCACCGTTCCTTTTGAATTAAAAAAACAGAGTTAAAGGACTGATTAAATGAATACTCTTGCTCACGAGCCAAGAATGCTGGGGGAAATGAACAGGGCTCCTGAACTCAAGAAGGGACAAAGACATTGAAGCATGCTTTGGTAGCAGCAAGATTACTTGTTCTTATATCTAATAAATTTAAATAAATACTTTTCCCCTCATAGAATGTCTACTATGATAACAAATGTTTATGCTTTTTTAAGATTCCATATCACTGCTTCTTACATTTTAGCATGGCTCAGGATCACCTGCAGGGCTTGCTAAAACTCAATTGCTAATTCGCTCCACTGGTGAAAGTGGCTGGTCCAGCTGCCTGGTTTACGCTAATGCTGTTGGCCCTGCTTCACTTGAGTAACAACTAATTTTGAACTGATTTATTTCTTTATTAGCTTGTCTCATTAGCTCTGAGACAGAAGGAATGTTCCTGCAGTAAGTTCATGGCACCAGTAAAAGATGTTTAGTCTTCTGTGTTAACTTGTGTTTCTTTGCATATCACAGTTTCATACCGCATAAAATTTTGCTCTTGATTTCCAAGCTAGTTGGCTTCACATCAGATTGGTAGAGCATCTCTTTTCTGGTGAGGTCAGTCTGTGACATTGGATGTTTCCCTGCCAACATCAGAAGTGAAGGAATTCATTCAACACCCTCAGAAAGTTTTGCAGGACACCGTGCTTTGATCTGAAACGAGATGAAGCTGCCATTAGTCATGTACTTTACTCTAGATCGCTTCTTCCAGATTTGTCAGATCAAAATATCTTATAAATGACTCAAATGTTATAACAAATGGTTCAAACCTCATGGAATTTGTGGAAAACAATTTAACGGGGTCCCTAAGCAGCTGCAGGATAAAGAAATTTGAGTTATGAACTTCAGCAGCATTTTGATGTGGGGTTTGCATTCTGGTGTGTGCTAGCTCTTTCTTTATAGGAGAATTTCTGGTTTCTTTTGTTGCAAGGTCAGGGAAAAACATGTCTGGATTTTCCAGAACTTGTATACCTGGCCAAGAAATTTATTTTTTCATAAATGCAGAAATATCTTTGTGGATATTTAGAAGTTCTTACAAAATTATGAAAATGAAGCAAATCTTAAAGTACCTCTAATGTAGAGTCCTTATTTTACAAATGAGAAAAAAATCCAGTCCAGTGTTTTTTATGCAACAATATGTTTTCAATACTGTTTCTAATTTTGGAAGGTTTTGAAAATTAATTTCAAGATAGATTCTTATGAAAAAGAAGCAGTTATCGAATGTATTTGGAATTTTGATGCTCTCTTTCCAGCACAAAGAAGTTTTAACTTGAACTTAATGAATAGAAATTGTTTTCTAATGCAAACATTTTTCTGTTTGGTGAGTAGTAGAATTTTAAAAAGTGAAAATTGGGCCCCATTCACCTGTTGGCCTAAGAACTACAGGTTATCCCCATATAATGCCTAAGCTACACAAGTGTATTAGTCCTCTCAGTGTTAACATGTAATTGTTGATTTTTGTTCTGTATATTAATTAGAAGAATTTAGACCACACTGGATTTTCTAGATTCTAATGAGGACATAATGGACCTTCCACCCATTATCCTACTTGCTTTCTGAATCTGAGTTCTTACACACAATGGTGAAACTAATACTACCATAATAATAAGTGCTACTACTTACTTATTGACAGACATAGTATTTGCATGATTTGCTTTCTATTAACTGCCACAACTGTCCCATAATGCAATAGGTATTGCTCCCATAATTATCTAATGTTATTAGTATGATTACCACCTTGGTGATGAAAATGAACTGCAGCTCAGGAAGGTCAAGTAACTTGCCCAAGTTCACCCAGCTAAGTGGTAAAGCCAAGACTGAGAAACAGGTCCTTCTATCATTCTAATTGGTCCTGTTTCCACTAAAATCTGCAGCCTTCCAAGGGATGAAAGGACTATATTCTTAACAATGATAGGTTAAATACAGATGTAAGCTGAATGGGCAAGTGGTTCCTTCCTTCTTGACTATTACAATTTGCCACAGAGTTGTTGGACTAAGAAAATTCTTACGTTGTCATTTTTATGGAACTTGTTATGAAAAATCACTCCATCTTTTTGCTAGCCACAGTGAATGCAGTATTTTTTGCATGGGAAGAGGGGCTGGTTACAACCAGTTGGAGTAGAAGTGTTCATGCCCAGGCTTGATAAAAAGCATGTATCCCAGACCCAAGAGTAATTGTTTAAGAATTCTTCTTCCTAACGAATTCATATCCACAGGGGGCCAGTTTGAGAGATGATTAGGTCAGCGGTGAAATGAGTTTGGTGGTCTCAGCATAATCCCTGCTGGACATGAGTTCACTTACAGGATTGCAGTACAGTTTTGTCCATGTCTGCATTATTGTCTGCTTCTCCTCAGGAAATGCTCAGAATTGAATTAACAAGGGGCTTCAGGTCAGCCTGAAGGTGTGCAGACACACTTGTGGGAGGAGGAATAGTGCCTTGTCAACGGAGATGCGTGTGGTCAGGGCTGCTTGTCCCTCTCCTCTTTGTCTCTAAATCCACCCTCCTGTCCTTCTCAAATAGAGAAAGAGTGGACTCTGGAAGTTCCCAGATTCTCAGCCAAGTGAGGTTATTTTAGCCATAAATAAGGACTGTGCCTGAGCTACCTGCCTCACAGTTAGACTGATTTGGATTCGTGACCTTCACTGAAAATATTTTGATATCCAAATTGGCTACATGGCTTCCCTTGGTGGATATTCTTCTTTTAAAAGGTATAAGTAAATTGATTAGGAAGCAAAATCTCTTGAGAAGCTAAAAATAATTTATCTTCCCTAATTTCATCAGGAAA
>PVKN010024108.1:0-14536 GCA_004027915.1 Capromys pilorides
GAGTCTGAATTATTCTCATTCAGTTACTGTCTCCTTAACAAACTGGGCTTCTGGAGGGCAGCAATGTTATCAGTTTTGTTATAAGACTGATTAATATATTGAAGGTACTTCATAAGTATTTGTTGAAAACAGCTGATTTGATATTCAGTATGCAAATTCAAAACAATCCCCTGAAAAGAGAAGATGATTTTAGGGTTATTTATTCTATCACCAAAAATGTAAAGTTAACTTACTTAGATATTATCATAGTCCATTTTCTTTCTCTAAAATAGAATACTCAGGATTGGATAATTTATAAAGCAAAGTGGCTTATTTCATGGTTCTGGAAGTCCTCGAGCATGGCACTAGCATCTTTGCTTCTGGTGAGAGTTTTCTTGTTGCCCTATAATGTGATATAAGGTATCATATACTGAGGCACAACAATCCCTCAATAATCCATCAACCCATGAATGGATTAATTCAATTCACAAGGGCCCCATCTCCATATATCATTAGCATAGGAATCAGAGTATGAAAGTTCTAATAGGGCCAGGCAGATAACTCAGCGGACTAAAGTGCCTGCTTAGGCTGAGTGCAATGGCCTGAGTTTAATCCGTGGTTTGCCAGGCCATCACCACCCTGGGGCATGATGAGACCTTAGTTGAGACTGGGTGTGGTAGTGTGTGCCTGTAATCCCAGAACTTGGGAGGCTGAAAACAGGAGAATCACTATGAGTTTGATCTCCATAGTGAGACCCTGTAGACCCTGTCCTAAATACAGAAATAAATAGATAGATAGATAGATAGATAGATAGATAGATAGATAGATAGATAGATAAAGTTTTGGGGAGACATTAAAGTCATATATATACCTTTTCTGGAATTTTTCTTTTGTATATTTTTTTTTCTGTTCCATTTAACATTTTTCTTGCCCCACTCCCTGCCCCCACCATCTTGATCATGGTATAAATAATGACCTTCAACCTGTCTTAAAATAAAATTTAAAAAGTAAACTGGTATTTGAAAGTCTATTGTATGTCAGGCACTGTTACAAAGTTGTAACACCATGGTCCTCATTTAAGAGATAAAGTAAGGTAAATATGAAACATTGATACTTTAACACTATTGATGCTATCCCTATGTTCTTAAGGATTGACAGAAAGGGGGACTTTCTTGAGTCTTTATTTTTGCTGAATATGCTGAGAATAAAAAAAGTTCCATTAAAATATATATTTTTAGCATGATAAAACATTTAGCACTAATTTGCAAAAAGAACAGAGCTGTCACAAGAAGGGCATGATTAATTATAAAATTCATTGTACAGCCATGACTGCTCCAAAGGCTCAAAAGAGCATTAGTCTGAGATAGGGCAGATTTTAAGAAGGTTGGCCCCCTGCCTCAGAATCTTGAAGGACAGGTAGTGGGATTCCTCTTCTGGATCTGAATTGTGTCTAATGGCAGGATTACAATACTTTTAAGCACATCAGATAGCAGCACCAGGCAGATAGCTCTCAGGTGTCCACCAGTATAAGTCAATTATCAGTGGCTCCTCCATGCGGAGTCAGGGACAGGAGCACAGGAAAGAAAGCTGGGATTCTCAAAAGCCTCTGGTCCATTGGCAGACACTGATTTGAGCCAATTTCCTACCTGACAGAAGCCAAAGGACCTCCTTTCCAGAGGAACCTGAACTGCAGGGTGGAGAGCATTGTTTTCTGAGGTCCTTAGGACTTTGAGAACACCAGAGGCCACAGTGCTATCACCCTGAGAGGTACAGTCATGGGGAGAATGAACCTCGGGATGTTTACAGATGGCCTGGGCAGCAGTGCCCACCTCTGCTGGAAACATAGACAGGGTGGGAAAAGTAGCTGGAGCAGGAGAGGAATAACATGGCAGGGACACATGTCTGTGGAGTGTTGTACGTGCAAACACCCTCTGGGGTGACATATCTGGCTGTGACTTGGAGGAGCCAGGCATTCTGCATCACTCAGCTACAATGCAGGAAGCTTCTATTCTTGTGATTCATAGGCCAGTAAACTAGACAAACTCAGGCTGAGTGTAGATGGAGATGTCTGAAGAGTTGGGAAGATACTGTGATGAAAAGATGTGAGCAAAATGTGGCCAATAAGAGTATGCACAGTGCATTCCATAGACCCTGTCTTGTAAGGTGGTAGTGAGAAACTCAGATATAAAGTTCCATTGTAGTACTTGCCATGGAATGAACACGTGTGTTGAATCCTTCCCCCAAAGCAATGTACTAGGAGGTGTGGCCTTTAGAAAGGTGATTAAGTCATGAGGATGGAACCCTCAAGAAGGAAATTAGTGTCTTCATAAAAGAGGCCTAAGGAAGCTCTGCTCCCCTGCTTTTTGTAACTTGTGCTTTATAAAAAGAAGACAGGCTCTGTCCAGAGGGCCTGGAGACACCAAATCCAACTTGATTGTGGACTTGCCAGCTTCTAACTAGAACAGTGAAAACAAGTTTCTTTTTGATATACTACCCAGTTTCTGGTATTTTGTTATAGCACTCTGAACTAACTAAGATATTGCTGAATGGCCCAGCTGTAGAGGCTGCCATTGAGGCTGATGGGAATGAAAGTAATGGCAGGAAAGCAGGATTCAGGGATATTTACCTGGCACAGCTATTTGACACTAGTTGTAGAACTTGCTTTAGCAGTAGAAGTGTTTTGAGAAATAAAACAAAATTTAGAGAGGACACTTTATCTTCCCCTCCCCCAAGTACTAGGGATTGAACCCAGTGTCTTTGAACTTAGCTACACCCCTAAAGTCCAACCTCTTTTTAGTTTTTATTTTGAGACAAGGTCTAGTTAAGTTGCTCAGTTACCCAGGGTAGGCTTGAACTTGCCATCTTCTTGCCTCAGCCTCTCAGAGTGCTAAGAGTCCATATGTATGCCTCCATGCCTGACTCAAGGACACCTTATAAATGTGAAGTAAATCAGATCAGAGAAGGAAGAGATGGAGCAGAACAACATGGGGCCCAAAGGCAGGATAAGGCCCTAGCAGGCATACTAAACATTAGTACTTTTATAATTCACCATCAAAGCTCTTTTAAAAAGTGAAACAACTTATTGTTTTGCTCTTAGAACAAGTTCAGAGCTCAAGTCCTCAGAAAAACTTTCCTTCTTGCTCTGGACCACACAGATTTCCTTCTAGTGCAACTTGTTTGCTCTTCAGTAATTGTGGATTAGTTCACAGAGTCACCTACTGTCCAAGGCATGTTTACGTTGCAGTCTCTACATACTTACTGAGGTCAGATGGTCTTAATCCATGTGTCCTTCATATTCATAATCAGGAGCTCAATTAATGCCTGTTCCCTGAAGAAACAGGAAGGAAGCAGAACCAGAACCTTCATGAATAGCCTTTGAGACCCGTTTGGAATGTGGCCTACAGCTTTGGAACTTTGGCACAATCCTGAATGTTAACTTGCTTTTGAATCAATTATCAAATTCTCACTGTTGTTTAAGATGACACACCCTGTGATCTTTTGGGTTTTAGCCCCAGTGACCCTGTATCTCAAGAGACTCTTATTCAGGAGAACTATACTGATTAGGTCGGAACAGAAAAACATGTGGGAGCCAGGATGCTAATACAAGACTTGAGGAAATGCCAGGGTGATGGGTAACTTGTGCCAGGTATATTTGAAGGCCTCAAACCTGCCAGACATGTGACTCATAGGTATCAGTCACTCCTCCACCTTCCCACACAGGGCCATTTTCTCTCTCACCTTCTCTCCTTCTGTGTTGGTGTCACATCACACACATGCACACACACACACACACACACACACACACACACACACACACACACACCCTCAATTTTGTGCTGCCATTCTTAACCCTTAATAAGCCTGTAGTTTTATAGGCCTATTTTTACGTAAGTCCTAGTGCCTTTGGGTTACTGAACTTACAGAGATTTTCTCCTACATTCTGTTCTGGGTTTTTTTGATAAGAGTCTAAGGCAAAACAGACATGAACAAAAAGATAAAGGAAAAGAAACTGTCTCTGAGGACTTCACATCAAACCTATTTCATTATGTAACAATGACAAAAGGTCCTAAGTAATAGGAGGCCTTGATGATTTAGAGATGACTTGTTCTTTTTGATAATAATAACAGTCTGAAGTAAGTTTGTGTGACAAGTCAGAGATTAATATTGCTAACTCTGTGCATGAATATTTGATCTATTAGCACCACAAGCCCTAATGCGATTCGTCAGCCTCCGTCACTGTCTTCGGGTTGCCCACATTGCACAATCAGAGAGCAGTTTTGTAATGACTAACAAAAACAAAGGCCAAAAACCAAGGGGTTCTAGCAGAGAGGAATGAAGGCTTCCTGCTGTCTGCAGCTGCCTACCCATAGAAAAAAGGAATTAGATAAAGTGAAAGGTGTTCCTCCAAGATACATCCAAAACTGCTTCTTTTTCCTCATAGCTTTTCAGTGTCCAGTCTTTAGGAAAGTGTGACCCAGAGTGACTAAAGAGAATTAACTAAATCCTTGAGGAATTTCTAATAGATCAGGGCTGGAAGTGCTTGTCTAGTCCTCTGTGCAAGATCACTGATTGCTATTCTTCTCTACTTCTGGAAGCCAACCGTAACTAACCAACCTGGGATTTCTGACAGGGGACTTTGAGAGACAATACAGTCCATGTTCCAAGCTTTGGAGCTTCAGAAGAAACTGCCTTCTAAGTGTTCCCAAGAGAAATTCTGAGTCCTGAGGTTGTCCCTGGAACCACCCGTGGCTCTGCTCAGGGATCTGGAGAACAGTGAACCAAGGCTAGCTGCAAGATGTTCCTTCTCATTCCCTACAGTGGGCTCCCTGTTGCTATGGCTTCATCACTGCTTTTAGAAATCCACCCCAGGCTTACTACTTTTCATCTGCACCAGAGCTATAAGCAGTTTCTGTCACACAGGCCAAATCCTACTCGTTGGATTCTCAGAACCCTGTGAGAAGAAGAACTGAGAGTTCACAGGAGAGTGTGGCTGCCCATTCATGGTGATTTCCTGGGCACAGGCAGAAAACTGTTCACATACAGTCTTGCATTTGCTAATTCTTATCTGGTCATCAGCCTCGTAAGTGCTACATTTGCCTCTGTTTCTTTCTAGAAAGAGATAAATCTTCTAGAAGCATTCCTTGATAACTACCTTCTCAAACATTCCTTGATAACCACCTCAAAAAAAAAAAAAAAAGATTCAATCCCAAATCATTTTAATAAATCAGACCTGTTTTTTTTCTTTCTTTCTTTCTTTCTTTCTTTCTTTCTTTCTTTCTTTCTTTCTTTCATCTGTCTAATCTACCTCTCAAATGCATATGTGTATGTACATATACCCATATCATTATACTTAATTGTATACATTACATGTAAGTATCTCTACAAGTGTGTGACTTCAGTCACTCTCTTACCTATAACCTTAACATCTTTCCTCTTTCCTTTTATCAGCCTTGTGAACCCTTCTTTGGGAATCAGTCTATTTTCATTCTTTCTTCCTATGTAAAGGCTCCTGAAGGCAGCCAGAGGAATGTGTGTGCTTATGGTCTGGGTTCTGAACTACTTCTATGTCCTGTCCTTGATGTAGGGACTTGCTCCTAGGCCTCTGGTCAGCATTTTTCCTCTCCACTTTCTTGAAGCTGCCATCCCACACCTTCCACACTCCATCTCTGCCTCTCCCACATATGACTATGATCACAGCAAACAACAAAGTTTTCTATCTTAGCACGGGCTACTTTAACAAAATACAATGGATGGGGTAGATTAAATACAAGACATGTTTCTCACAGCTCTGAAGTCCAGGAAATCCCAGATCTAGGGTCAACAGTCTCAGTTTCTTGTAAGGGTTCTCTTGCTGGCTTTCAGGCAGTTACCTTCTCACTATGTCCTCATGTGGAAGAATTCAGAGGGCTCTGGCCTGTTCTTTTAAGGGTACCAATTCCATTATGGGAGCTTCAGACTCATGACTTAAAATCAAATCTAATTACCTCCCAAATGCTGCACCTCCAAATATCATCACGCTAGGTTTTCAAGGCTTACCCACATGAATTTGAGAGCACATATTCAGTCCATGATAGCTTCTCTTTCCTAAACTCAGCTCCAGCTCTTTGGTCTGCAGGCTGTTCTGCACCCATGTTCAACCTCCAGTCCATTTCTCTGATTTTTCTTTGCCCAGGGCTGCTCCTGGTACTTGAGATGCAGTCTCTCTTGGTCCTTTGCTCTCTCTAGTATTCCTTTTTTGTTTTTTCTCCTCACTTCTAGACTCTCTGCTGTAGCATGGAACATGGTTTAAAAAATCTCCCTTATTAAATAATAAATCACTCTCCCCCACCTGTCTCTTCATAGCCAACTTCCTATGGACAGTCCAGTCCCTTATGACCCTGTCCACTTGCCCACTTTACAGCAAATCCTTCACTTTCCTCTACTTTCTGGATAGCTAGCCTTCTCTGTTTTTGTTCCCTTATAATTTTTTCTCCTCAAGTCTGACTTTTAAGTTATTGAATGGTTTATTATTTGTACTGGTTCTGTTCCCAGACCAAAGGCTGGTCTTCTGAGTCCCATGATATGCTCCAGTCCTTACAGGGCTCCTACTGGGTGAGTGGGCATAGGCTCTGGGAGTGAGCCACTGTCACGCCTGCAGAAGAAGGAGAAGGTAACATTCTTACCTACACATAAAAAAGTATGAAGAATATTCACATTCCACAAATGCCCCATCTGAGCTGTTACCTCCTTAGGATCCTCCTTAGCTCTGACTAAAACATGTGAAAAATGTACATTTTCTGTTTGAGTGAGATGCCTATATTTAACTGCAGGCATTGTCATGAAAAGCGTGCCTTTGTTTACAACAAAGGCTACAGCCAAAGCTGACCTTCTTGTCCCCAGGCTCAGAGACGGACATCCAAAGGGCCACTGGCTTTGCTCCAAAGACGATGTGTCACTTTGGAGAGAGAAGAAAGACCTTTCTCCTAGACCTGTGCTCTGGGATTAATATTCTTACCTGTGTGAAGAGAAGAATCTGCTTCAAAACACCTTTGTGAGATAGGAACTCACCAAGAGTATAATGGTGGACCTCAGGGTCCCAGAAAGTGTTTGAGAACCAGCTGGGGTCTGCTTCTGAGTTAGGTTGGATGGGACAGGTCTTGAGAGCCTTGCATGGCTCTGGGGAATCTAAGAATCTAAGAATAGAAGGGTGGTTATTCCCAAGGCCTGTGGGGAGGCCTGTCTCTGTGTGGAGCCAGAAAGCTTAAACCCCCAACCTGGCAGGAAGAGTTCAAGCAGTGTCTCAGAGCTCTGGTATCTTTTGGCTTCCTGGAATACCAGGAGGTGCTTGAAATCAAATACCTCTCTATAACCTGGACCCTTGATTTGTTCACCCATGGCCAGGAAAGCATAGGAAATAAACTCCTGTTGACAACCAAAGCCCGTAAGTTAACAATGGAGAAACCCACCTACGTACTGAGAAGTCCCACTTCCTCTATGGAATGTGGGTTTGAGACTCCTAATGCCCTGCTTCATGAGCCACCTTCCAGTGTGAGAGCCCAGTTACTGCAGCCACTTATTTCCACAATTTGTCTCTCAAAATCGTAGTCAAATCAGGGAGCTTCCCAATACCACCTCAGTTCTGGAATTGACACTGGAGGATGCCCTACCATGGTGAGGTAAGTCCCAAGGATGTATAAATGCTATATAGTCCACTATTTGAGAAACTGGAATGCTAATTTCCCAAAGTGCTTAGTCACTTTTAGCCACTAATGACATCCCCTGTGACGGGGCCTCATGTGAGGCAGAGCGAGACATCACTGGGGCATGATGGGAATGGAAGACAACAGCAAGGAGGACCTTTACCAAGCTCAGGTTTATTGATTGAAGGAATGTGACATCTGGTTGGTACTCTTTGTATCTCATAGTTTTAGTTTTTAAAGAAAGATCCTTGAGAAGTGAGACATCCGCTGAGCAGATAAAGATGAACAGGGGTGGCTCGCCTTCCCATCTTCTTGATGGCAACACTGAGGGATGCTTTCTTTTCAACACTTGATGCCACACATTCTTCCAGCATTTGCCCCTTGGGCAGAATCCTTACTTGGATCTCCCCCTTCCTGGACAGCAGGGGAGCTAAAGAATACACAAAGAGATGGAGAGACAGGTGTTTGAGATAGCTCCTATCCCCCCACCAGCGAATATCACTCAATCCCAGGGGAGTTGGCTGGGACTTTCAATGGGACTTCAAATGGGGCCTTCGTACTGTTCTTCCTTTTTTCTTTGAGGTAGGTGTTCATTAACTGCTATTTCCTGAAGTGGATGAAAACTGAAAACTACCAGTATTATGCCTTAATTAGGGCTAATAGTTTTCTAACAATTAGGCATTAAACAGATTGCGTTTTCAAAACTTTAAGTTGTTGACCGGAAAAAAGTATGTTGCTTACATTTTTCATATGCTAATACAGGAGGGCAAGGAAAGTCATTGTGTGATAAAGAAAATTACCTTCTAATAGGTCGGATGGTGGACTCTTACCTGGTTCCACTACTCACAAGTTATGGGACTCTTGTGGATATCACTGTGAACCTTACTTGTTACTAAAAATATTGTCCCAAGTTGGGCATCAAGGTGCATATCTGCAAAGCCTGCACTTGGGAAACTGAGGCAGGAGGACTGTGAGTTTGAGGTTATCATGGGCAGCATAAAGAATATCAGGCCAGCCTGTGCTAAAGATCAAAAATTAAAACAATCATTCCAAGGTACCCTTACTTTCTGAATAGTTTGACATAGAGGAAACAAATCTTTTTCTTTTTTTAAATGTATTTAGAACAGGGTTTACAGGGTCTATAGGGTCCCAATACATAGATCGGACTTGTAGTGATGCTCCTGTTTTCAGCCTCCCAAATGCTGGAATTATAGGCACATACCACCATGCGGTTTCAATAGCCATCTCAGAGCACTCCGGGGAGCAGGGCCACCACAGCATGCTGAGACTGAACCCTGGTCGCTGTACTCTGCCTAAGCAGGTGCTTTAATCCACTGAGCTATCTGGCCAGCCTGAAAAAAAAATCTTTTTAACAACACTTCCAAAAGCAATGATAGTTGAAGAATTAATGATGCCTCATTGTTAAAACAGAGCCAGAATATATGTTATTACATTATCTTTTTGCAAATATAAAAACATCAAATAGGAATTAATTTGTCTGGTACAAAATCAGGAAAGTAAATTAGCATTTTCATTTATATTAGAGATCTAATTAGTTTATTAGCTACATATATCTCATCTTTTGAACAAGAAAATCACCATTTGTAGAAATTATATGGCTTTTGTCATATTGTATTTTCAATATAATTTTGAAAACTTAGCCAATGTAGTTATGGTTATTTTATGTCTTTTGTCAATTTTTACTGTCCTTTGAATTTGGAATGTATTACTGGTAATCAAACTGTGAAATAAATTGTGTAAGTCTTCTATCTTAAAAGCTGGACAATTCAAATGTATCTATTGCCAGATATTAAGAGTTAACTGAACTTTTTAGCACAGTCTTGGCTGTTCACTATTGCATGTATTCAAGGTTTTGTGTCCTAATTTCTGGACACAATTTTGTTCTGGAGGGGCAGAGCAAAAAGGGAAAAAATGACTCACTGTGTGCCTAACACCCCTGCATAGTCAAAAATGAACTCACACTGATATGACCTTTAAGTGTTTAAAATTTACCTGGTTTAATCTTTCCAATCATTGAAACACACATGAGCACAAAATTAAAGCACGTGGGCGCACGCGCATGCACACACATGCACACACACACACACACACACACACATACATACACACAATATTTTAAATTGTTCTACTCAGAGCTTTGAGAGAGAAATAATGTTAATTATCTGGTCAAAACTTCTATTTCCTTAAGAATTCACAGAATGCTTCTGACCAATTCATTCCTCTCATGCTTGCTTGTATTCTGGAATCAGGGCTTTAGATTTGTTCTGTGTTATGGCTTGTGTCTAGATGCTCTCCAAAGCCTCGTACAATCATAGGTGGGGCTTTTTCGGAAGTGGCTGGATCCAGAGTGTGTGATGCTGGAACTGATTCATGGTGCCGTGCTAGGATTATGGGCACTAGGATTAAGGATGTGAGTGCTACCTGTCCTAAGCAGCCTGCATAAGATAAAAGGGATACAAAAATTTGTGGCTGTCCCTTGTTACTTTGCTTATCCCTTGTTAAATTGCTTCTCTTCTTTGATGCCTGTCTGTTGTGCCACCTTGCTTTGAAGTCAGTCTGTTATAGACTGCAAGCTCTACAAACTGTGAGCTAAATAAACTTTTCCTCCCATAACTTGGGTGTTGGCATTGGATATTTTGTTTGAGCAATGAGAAAAGTAACTGAGACATCATGTCTGTACATTTCACTCAGGCAAGCAGGCAGTAGAATATAAAAACAGAACCCATGGGTCCTTGTTGTTTGGTTGCAAGATGTTCATGCAACATAAACAGTCTTCACGTTGTTCTTTAGCATTTAAATTAAAATTTTCAAAGCAGAGTGGACCTTGAAGAGCAATTGCAGTTGCAATTATTGCCTTTACCCTTACTAACTACTTCTTCAATTTAATTTTTGCTGCCCAGTCTTGTTAGATTAAAGTTTGGGTAACTAGATCCTACTTGTTTAACTCCTCAGTGTCTTGACTATGTTGACTGTTATACAAATAATACTCCATTGTGTGTAGAAGGGACCCAAGGCTGTTTGGTGCACTTGGATAGCTGTGCATATCTCCAAAGATACAGCTAGAAGATGCATCCAGTATCCTGTACACCTGGGCATTTGAGCTGTTCAGGGAAAGAGTTAGGACAAGGTGTCTTCTGACTTACTGTATTCCAAGGCTGTAGCTACTGTAGTCACTTGGGTCAAACTGCTACCACCTCTGCTGTTCCCTTTCCACCTCCATGGAGGGAAGGCACTATGAGATTACACACAAAGACAAATAAGTATGTGACTCAGCTACCAGCAAAGCAAATAGCAATCTTTTCACCTCCCCTGCAAGCAAGAATATTTTGGAAAGAATTTGATATTTCAAACAAAGGATGAAAACAATTATCATTGGAGAAAATTAACTTATGGGACTTTCTTAAACATACTTTATGATTTAATAACTTTTATTTTAAGTTACTTGGGGCCTTAGGGCCCCTGAAGATCTTAATCTAGACTCCCATGCAGGACACAAAAGGGTAAGACTCAAAGAGAAATCGACTAGGCAATTCATCACCAGATTTTTAAGTGAGACATATGGTAGATGGTGGTATAAAATCATGCGAATTCTGCCCTGGATACTTTACTATTTGAGCTCTACTGGTTATTTGCTTAGGGATGGAGTTTCTGTATGCCTAGACAAAGCATGAGAAATAATTGAGTCACACATAATAAGAACAGAAACAAACAGTAAAAGAGACCAAGGTTGATGAAAACTTGAAGAAACTGAACCAAGGCAAAGAGGAACTCATGTGTGACAATACAAACAAGATAACTCCAGGTATGTGTCAGATTTAAATTCAGTTTGCAGCACTGAACAGTAAAAACAAAACACTACAACCCTACTCATTTGAGATTATAACCTACCTAGGCTGTGGTGAGCAGTGTTTGGTTAAAAATCAGTACAGCTGGATGTCACGGCACACACCTGTGATCCCAGAATTCTAGGAGACTGAGGCATGAAAACTACAAGTTTGAGCCCAGCTTGGGAAATTTAGTAAGTTAGCAATACTTTGCCCCAAATAAAAAAAAGAACAAAAGGCTGGGGATGCCTTTAAACCAAAGGCTCTGGTTTAAATACAAATAAAAAATAAAAAACCAAACCAAAACAAAAACAAAAGAAACCCATACAATTAATAGATATTTCTGTGAATGTGTTTTTATATTTTACTAACATTTAAATCAATTGACTTGGAGTAAATGAGTGCCTTTTATAATTGGCTTGGGTGAGTAGGCCTAATCAGTCAAAAACACTGAGAAAAAAAGCTGAGAGTCTCTTGAAAAGGAAAGAATTCTGCCTCCAAAGTGCTTTGTGTTCAGTGGACCTCCAATCTACAATGCAGAGTTTTTACTTGCTAACTAATCCTGCTTCCCAGTTGCATGAGCAAATTATTATATATAACATAATATCATGTAATAATGTAATATATATATATATATATATATATATATATATATATATATATTTATATATTTCTGCTTCTCTAAAAAGCCTGAATAAATACAGTTGGGGAGTTGGGACAGGATAATGGATAATATTTCTGAAATATTTATGTTATGATTGTGTCTAGTTATCCCCCTAAAGCCTCATGCAGTGATGGGGACTTCTAGAGTTTGTGATTAATTCATGATCCAATGTTGGTATTAGGAGTATGAGAGCTGTTGGGATTGTAGGTGCGAGTGCTACACTGGCCCTGGGGTGGAGAGGCTGAATGTAATATTAGGAAGTGGGAGAGGCTTGCTCTCTGCTGCTGTTCCTGCTCCTGCCTTTTTGCTCTTGCTGTCTTCTGACACAATGAACTGCAGCTCTCTGTCATATGCTACTCTGCCTTGGAGCCAGCTGAATATGGACTGAAACCTCCATGAACTGTGAGCTAAATAAATCTTTCCTTCCTTAATTTTTGCTGCTGGATATTTTGTCCCAGCAATGAGAGAGGAGTGACTGAGACAATTTACCAATGTTTTCCTTTCCTGTTATGTCTCTTCTTTGCCCACCCATCAAGCAGAGCTGCTTGGAACCCAGTAACAACTATATTAAGGCAGATATATCAGAAAAGAATGAACCTGACTTTGGTTTCCAAAAGGCTCAGAGCCCTGAAGGGACTGCAGAGGATGTCAGACAGACCCAAAATATTTGGGAAATGTGGGGTTTGAGGACATCAGGGTCTGAGCTAGACTACAAAAACACTGCCCAGACCTGGTGATCTAGGTGAGCAGGAATTGAGGCCACAAGAAAACAAGGCTCTACCTGGCCAGAGAACGTCTGTGGGGTGAGTCTGGACAAGGAGGTAGAGAGTCCTAGTTCCCAAGTGGGACATGAAAGATACAAGAAGATTGCTCACCGCTTGTGAAGGGGTAAAGATAACAGAAACTCATCTCAGCACTAATCTATCTGCCTTAGTGACCTAACATTGGAAGGACAAATGATGGGTACTTAGTGGATACAGTTGTGGACAAATAATTCAAGACCTGTGACCCTTTACCAACTCCATGACCTGTTATAGTTGTTCAGGAAGACAGACTAACCAGAGAAGGAAGGAAACCTCAGGTTCTACTCCACAGAATGCAAACTGGGTGGCTTGGAAAATGATGTGTATTAGAGTCATTTGAATTTTGAGAAGCAGCATACAAGAGTGAAGTGGCTCTAGGGAGCTAATTTTTGCAATGAAGGTGGAGCTTAGTGAGTGAAGGGGAGGTTGCCCAGGGTAAGGTTGGACAGATGGCCAAAGGAGGGGGCAGGTCTCACAGTGCTGTGTACGCAGGTCTGAGAATTTATATTTCAAATGCCATAGGAAGCTATTCAAGGATTTAAAGCAGTTTCTATTTTCACAGTTCATATTATTTATTGCATAGGGAGTAAATGCCAGATGCCCTGTGGGGAAGTTAAGAGAGCAGCTGAGATTGCAGTCTCCAGGTGACAGAAGGTGGTGGCTCAGAACTGGACAGTGGTGGAGGAGTGAGTGGGTGAGTCCTTGACGTAGTTTAGTGATAAAATGTACCGGTCTTGCTGTTGGGTTGGATGTGTGCAGTGAGGGAACTTGAGCAGTCAGCAATGACTCTCAAGTTTCTGTGGGTGAAGGAAGACATTTACCAAAAGGAGAAAATAAGTATATTTGAGAAAATGCAAATGGAAATGGTTAGAAGCAAGAAAGGGATTAGTAGACCAGAGCCTAAAGGCTGTGGCTCAGAGGTAGAAGTTGTGAGCAGGCGCATTCACTGCCATTTGTCTTATTTTATTTCTTTTTGCTTCTCCTTTGGTGTGTGTGTGTGTGTGTGTATTTAGTACAGGGTCTACAGGGTCTTACTACACAGATCAGACTTGTATTGAACCTCCTGTTTCCAGCCTTCCAAGTGCTGGGATTACAGGCATGTGCCACCACACCAAGTTTTAGCAGCCATCTCCGCGCGCCCCAGGGTGGGGCCAGCACAGCATGCTGGGGATCGAACCTGGTTCCTGTGCCTGTCTAAGCAAGTGCTTTAATTGGCTGAGCTACCTGACCAGCCATGCTTCCTCTCTTGACTCCACACCTGTGCAATTCCCACAGCTGCCTCACCGAGGCTCAGCATAAATGTGAACTTCTTACGGGGGCCTATTGCCGGGCCCTGTCCCCGAATGAATTACTGCAACTTATACTCTCCACCAGTCTCTCTGTTCACATTTTCCCTTTAAGGCGTTTGCCATGATTTGATATTAAAGATTTACTCTTGCTTATTCTTTTAGTGATGAATCTTAGTCCACACTGAGATGTGCCAGGAAAAAAATGATTTTAATTTTCTGTAATGAAATAATTTAAGCTTGAAATTTTAGGGAGAGAAAAGAAATCCCAGAACTGAGT
>PVKN010024109.1:0-14553 GCA_004027915.1 Capromys pilorides
AAAGAAGGGAGGGAAGGAGGGAAGAGAGAATTCAGAAAACATGAAATTGATGTAATATTAAAATCCAAAATGTATAAAGAACTCTTACCACTCAGTAAGAAGACAACCCAATTGAAATCAGGATCAAAGATCTTTCATTGCAGACAAGAAAAGAATAGCTAATAAACACATGAAAAGTTACTAACACCACAGAAAAATGCAAATTAAAATCAAAAGTCTATCCCAAACTTATTTGAATGGTTCTCACTTAAAAACATGACAATTTCAAGTGTTAAAAAGAATGGAAAGAAGCCAGAGCCCTCGTGTACTGCTAGTGGTGCAGCTAGTTTGGAAAAGAGTTGAACAATTTCTTTTAACATTAAACACAAACTTACCACATGGCCTCTCAATTCAGCTCCTTTGAATCTATATAACAGCATGAAAACAAATGTCTATGGTAAGAACTGCATGTGAATGTTCATAGCAGGGTTCTTCATCATAGCCATTAAGTGATAACAATCCAAACGTCCATTTGTTGCTGAAAAGCTCAGAAACAGAATAACTACATGATCTCCATGAGGAGTGACCTCAATAGGTCATGACCAACATGCTACAACATGGGTGACTCTCAAGGCCATTACATTAAGACCATTACATTAAGTGAAAGAAGCAAGATGTGCATTCTACCACCACATCACGTGAAATTTCTAGAAAAGGCAAAATCTGCAGACACAGATATAAATGGTGGCCTGGGGCTAAGAGGTGTGTGGATACTGATTAGAAACAGGCATGAAAAACTTTCCAGGGTGATGAAAATTGAACCACGAAGATTGTTGCACAATTGTATAAATCTATTAAAAATAGCTGAACTGTATAATTAAAACAGGTAACATTTTGATATGTAAATTATACCTGAACAAAGCTGTTATAATATCATATCAGGTTGTGTTTTCCCACCTTCACAACTATCCCCCTGTTCTTTTGTCTCATGTCACTTCTTAGTCCATTTTCAGCACTTCCGCCTCACCAGGGCCCCAGTCCCTGCAATGGGCCTTGGTGGGACAGATTCAGGTCTTCAGAGGACTGCTCCTGCCCCTGGAACCTTACTGTGCCAAATCTCTCTGGTCCTCAGCTGCTAATCTCAAAATGGCCATACTTTCCTGAAACAGCTGTCCCTATTTTGGGGTCTCCTGTTGTCAGGTCCCTTAGACACCCTATTGCTTCCTGCTGCTTTCTCCACACAAATGCAGATAATATCCAGCCATGATGCTGTCTGCTACTATTTTCCTAGATTTCTGAACTGCCAAGTCTTGCTTTTCCTTCTGAGAGCAATAACAAGCCCTCTATTTTGCAGGGTTTTATTTATTCACCTATCAAACCTGTATAAGGTGCTTACTACGAGCAGACATGGTTCAAGCACATTGTAATCACAACCTCACTTAGTTCACCTATGCGTCTAAGCAACAGGCACTGTCATTATCCCCAGTGGAGCACAAGGTATTGGGGCAAAGCAATGTCTTGTGTCACTCCGTAGTCAGTGTAACAGACAAGAACCCAAATCTGGGTAGATGGACCCAGCCACAAACCTCTGTCTTTCACTTCCCTAAGATCTCCATCAAAAGGTAAATCTTACTACTCCTTAACAGAGTGATTTCAAATGTCAGTTCTTCTGAGAAAACACACACACACACACACACACACAAACACACACACACACACACACACAAAATAAAACTCATTAATTCACCTGAGCTCCTTCCCTCTTCCCCCTTTTCCTTCTCCCCAGCACATTTCCTCATTAGAGTGCTTCAAACAGCGTGTTATAAATTTTCAGTGACATGCTATCTTCCCCATAAACTCAGAGAGAACACTTTGCATTATCTTATATCCCCAGAACTTACCCAGTGGGCTTCTAATAAACATTCATGGAATTTAGTCGGCTGTAGTTTAAGGTTGTGGGTTTGTTTAATTTGCCAGCTCAAAATGTACTTGGAAGCAATATAATTGCATCTTTTAAAAAAATCATTATTAAGGTTTCACTAAGTGTGGCTAATGAGTTTTTCTGGGTATTCTTCAGAAGAAACGCAGCTCAGTCTTCCTGGCATTTTAACTGCTCAGGTTTCGAACATGCAGGGATTTGCTTCTTTAGATGCTAATGTGCCAGGAAGATTAAAAGAGAACCAGGGACCAGGACCAACAGCTAGGCAGCGCAGAGAACCAGGGAGGATGCAAATACGCAAGGGGCAAGGAGCAGCAGAAGGAAGGTGAGCTAGCGGGAGAAAGGTGCAGTGTGTCTTTGCCAAATCTAGAGAATTTCCATCAAAGGCACTTGTGAATAAAAAGTAAAAAATCGAAACCCAAAATAGAGAAGCAGGTGGAAAAAGCAAATGTCAATTAAAAATGAATTCATTGATTTTTAAATCCTATAATTTAATACAGGATTTACTATAAGAGCACACAGCCTATTATAGGTTACCTCCTCGGTAGGCGGATCTGTGGCAGATATTGTCATGCAAAGATATAAAGTAGAAACATGTATGAAAATGAACAGCACCTCTGATTTTCAACAGAAGGTTCTGGAAATGCCTAAGTCATAAATTTTCCCAAGATGTCTCAGTCATTTTTCTGGGCTTTTAGCTCAATCTGTCTCCGCAATTCTAAGCGTTGACTAAAAATATTTCTACGAAACAAGGTTGGAGAAAAAAAATGATGCTTTTTTAAAAGATGAGTAAAAATATCCTATGAAAAGAGCTGGGACCTCCACCCCTCTCCACACCCTTGGCGCTTGACACTTAAGCAAAATCAAGTCCGTGAACTCTGCCGTGGGCACGAGCCCGCGAGGCCTCTGCGCAGTGTCCTTACATCGTCTTTCCCATCTACCCACCTCCTGGGCAGACATCACTACGTCACCATGACAGCTCCCCACAGTCTGACAGACCTAAAAAGGGGTGATAGCTGGCTTCTTTCTTGCCCAGACAGGATGCAGATTCCTCTTTCCCCACGCATGTGTCATTTCAAGGCTCTCTAAACACTTGCATGCTTCTCTGTCCAACTTCGCACCATGAGAGTTCAACTGGACAAGATACATGTTGAAGTCGTAAAAACACACAAGTCTAGGAGGCTGTGGAAGCCAATGCTCTCAACAATTAAGCCCTGGAAGCTCTTTCCTGCTGTGAGAACTCCAGAATCCTATCCAGATGTATATGTAGGCTTAAGTACGGAGGCCAACAAGAACAAGGATCCCACCATGCCCAGAATGTTCCAGAAATAACTCCTCTTGGTCACCCCTTTACCTTCAGCACCCAGTACAGTGCTCAGCACATCTAGTTTTCAATTAGGAAATGTTAAATTGATTCACTTTTTAACAACTGCAATTGCTATAAGCCATAGCCATCTCAGTCAAAAACGAGAAGTACATTCACTCATCCACTTGTTCATTCATAGCTACACCAGGCACTGTGCAAAGTACAGCTCTGCCCTTAACAGTTACTGCTAAAATTCCCTGCCTAAGTGAAATATATGTTCTAGTGAAGGGAGACAGACATAAACAAGTCAAGTAACAAAAAGACACAATGTAAGCAAAGAGTTAACAAATTCCTTCCTCTTCTGCTTGAGAATCTGACCTTTGGTTAACTTTCCAGTTCCCCTGTCCTAGAAATTCAATAAAGGTAACATGTCATAGGCCACACTGCTTATTGCAAAAATGATCTCTGATTGATAACTTGCATCTGAAATGGAAGGAGCCATGGAAACCCGATGAGGACCTCAGCTGTGGCCTTCCTTGAATGTGGCTCCTCTTAGAACAGAGCCTTTGGGAGGCCCTAAAAACTGAGGTGACTTGGGGTAGAGTGCACACCTTAGTAGGAGCTGTATTCTAGTACCTGAGCTGTCACCTGAGGCCAGAGAGACGCAGAACAGCTCCAGCAGCTGAAGGGACTGCTGACAGCATGCTTGCACTGGCACAAACCTAGACAGGGTCATAATGGTTCCGTACTGCATTTTCTAGACAGAGGGGTGCTGGCTGTGGCCTGTGAACTGACACTGAAAGACCCCTGGATGCCATCACTCAGAGCGTATTTACTGCTAAGGAGAAAATGAAGCAGAGAAGATGCCTCGGTGGAGAGGATCCATTCAGGATCCTGATCCTTGATGCCTCCCTCGCCTCAGCTACCAGCTCATCCCCCATCTACTTGTAGGTTTTTTCTTTTCTTTCTTTCTTTTTTTTTTAGTATATTTAGTCCATGGTCTACAGGGTCTCACTACACAGATCAGACTTGGAGTGATCCTCCTGTGTTCAGCCTCCCAAGCGCTAGGATGACAGGTGTGTTCCACTGCGCCCAGTCTCAGTCACTGTCTCAGTGTGCCCCGGGGGGGGGGGGGTAGCATCTGTAGGTTTTCTTCCATCACTTCAGAAAAACTTCCTGTAACCCCCAAACCTAGGTTATTTTACTTTAAGATGGATTCTCCTAGCTTAGGAAGCAGATACACGTCTGAGAGTAGGATGATCTCATTTCTCTCCAGGTCCAAGGGGTGGGTGTGGCTGCTCACCATCTTCTCCCAGCACCTAAAGAATGCCTGGCACAGAGCAGAAGCTGATGCACGCTGGTGTCACAGTGGGTCACCTGAGATGGGACAGAGGTGGGAGGCACTCCGCAGAGGGCCCGAAGCTGTGCACCTGCAGCTATGTTCAGCTATCCCACTCCCATCGAGAAGCTGGTCTTTCAACGCTGCCATTCCACACAAAGTTTTTCCATTAGCAGTTGCTGGGGGAATCAATCACCAGTTACATCAGGAGGTACTGGGGCATGCTCCAAAAAAATTGAGTTAACTCTGGTTTTTAGACACTATATTATATAACCATGCCTCTAAAGGAAAATCTGCAAGGTGAAAAGCAAAGGTACCAAAGGAAAAAAAAAAAGCACTGTCTCTTTCTTCTTTCCTGAAAGGTGTGGTATACTTGTAATTATTTATTTTCTTGCTAGATTGAAAATTCCAAAGAGATCATTTGCTGTGTTGATCTAGTTCCTACCACATAAATATTTGACAGGTGAATAAATAAGTGAACGAATAAGCAAACAAACAGATGAAGAATCTCTCCCCTCCTCCTGCCCCTATTAAAATTAAACCTCACTATTCTAGATCAATCCTATACCAGCTGCTGTTTTGGGGAATTCGAGTTTTCTCGTTGTGGTTAATGAAGCTGCAGAATGCTTTATGGGCGGCAGCGCCTCACTGAGCAGAGCCAGGTGGGAAAGGGCAGCAGGAGATGCAACGACTACGCACTCAGCCCTCCCCACCATGGCACCCTGAAGGATCCAGACCATCTTCTGCTGGAGCGAAGGGCACAGCAGCATCCTGCCCCTGTCTTGCCCAACACTGCTGAAGCCTTCCGGACCACAGGCTGCTGAGGCTCATGACAAAGCACTCTGAAAACAATCACACATACAGCCCCTGTCCCCAAGAAGTCATCACTGAGAAGATCGGTCTTGGAGCTTCATAATCAAAACTGTTACGGATTCCTTTGTTCTTATGACTAGAGCTTTGATGACAGGAAAGAGTGAGCAAGACATAGCCCACATCTGAGTAAAAAGTAGAAACTTGGCTGATGCTTTTTATTACATAAACAATGACAACTAGGCAAGTTCTAAAAGCCCTCATTTTCTAGTGCAGTGTACCCTCTGAGCTGTGCCGTCAGGCCACCTCTGCACGTGGTCACTGGGCCCAAAGGGCGAGGGAACTAAATCGGGAGGGAGAGTGGAGGGGCAGACAACAACTCCGCAGTCTGGTTGTGCAAGCCTGAATCAATACGCAAATTCCACCAGGGCAGTGACTGCTCATAAAGAACGGTGCCCGGCCCTGGTGCACCCTGGATGGAAGGGCTCAGAAGCTGCTGCTGGAGGATGAGAGAACAGGACTTGTCCAGAGTTCACGGATGAAGAGCCACAAGTACTAACTGCAATCAGAGTTCCAGGTTCTCAGAACCAGTACCCACCGCAATCCCACTATCACTAAAATCCCTGCTGGTATGACATGATTGTGGGAGGTGCCTTCCATCTAATGAAGGTGGTCAATAGCTCTAAGACATTTGAATTCCTGAGTGACAGACAGCAATCCTACAGTGACCCCAACAGGCCAGGCTGCACCAGAAAGAAGGAATGGGTAGTTACAAGATCAATGGGATTATCTGAAAAGCTTAAAAGCTTAAAGTCATTGCATTTGGTAGTGATTATGATTTATGTGTTTAACTAAAAACAGAACACAAAGAAGTCCTTCTACACTCTTTCTCTTCCTTGGCTTGGCTAGAAAATCCATCCATCTGTGTTTAACCTGCTGTTCATTTGGAGTCAGGGCCTCCCACCCCAGACTCCGTAATGTGCCCCAGCAAACACTACAAGCCAGCAGGTACTTGTCCCCTGGGCTGGCCAGAGGGGGCTTCTTCCTCCCTGACGAAGCCAATCAGAACCAGGAGAAAATCATACTTCCTGCCCCTGCTCATACAATATACCTGATGTGGCTGACAAGCAACAGAGCTACTTACAATGTCCTTTGTTTACAAAGATGGCTAAATATTCCTGAAACAAAATGCAACGCATGCGTGGCCGCCCCAAGCTTCTCTGCAAGTCGGGCTGTAATCGCTCAAGTGGGAATAACATTTCTCGGAAGGCTGAAGTGAGTGGGGTGAGGGCGTGTCTCCGCCATTACCTGTGCTGCCCACTGAAGACCCCAGGCCTCCACAGGCTGGCCGTGGACTGCACGCCTTCCCAAGTCAACGAGTCTGTCTGAGTGTGCGTCACCCAAGCTAACTATAAAGCATCCCAAGAAGAGCTAGCTTGCGTCAGCTACCACAGAAAAGCACTGCCCTACCCCCAGCCCAGACCCAGTGGCCCATATGAGGCCCAGCAATCAAATGAATGATGTCTATCTCTCCGCAAACCTCCACTCCAACTTAACCAGGTCCTACCTCCTAAGTCAGCTGCTGAGTGAGCCCTCTGCCCTCATCAGCAAAAGGTCCAATCTGTCCCTTGCTGTTTGCACCACGTGGTCACAGGGTTGAAGGCAGAAACCTAGTGCCCGGAGCACTGTGTGTCCTGCACAGTCACGTCACCTCTGAGTTTGTACTCCTCTCTAAAATCGGGCAATACCACTAATACTGCCGCGTTCACAGGGGACAACGGATGTGGAGGAGAGAAGGCTGTGAGGATGAGTGAAGGTGAAGAAAATGCACGTGGGGATATAAAAGTCTACTAAGGTCTGAGGCCTCAGAGGGGCCTGGACCTGGTCCCGGCATCAGGCTTTCTCAAAGATGCCCCTGGTCACCGGTTTGGTGATTAATTCTGGAAAAGACAGAAGAGTTATAAACGAGTAGGATTCATTCCTATAACTTAGGTACACCCTCAAGAATGACAAGCCCAAAGCTGAGTACATGTTTACATACATTTCTAAAGAAATAAGATGTGTTTTACCTGTTTCCACCTCTCAATGTCAAACTCTCCTATGTTGCATTTTCCTACACTAAATAGTCAATCAGTTCTGGCCACTGTATTTTTCCAGGCACAGGTAGAAAAAGTATAAAAGGAGTAAATTCATCAGAAGACACAAGCATGGGAAAGTGGAAAGGGACAGCAGGTCATTCTACTCTGCCGTTGAGTCCCCAGACAAATGACCGCCATGTGTGGCTCTCTGGCCCTGAGTAACCCAACTGCATGAGCCACGGAGCCTGGTGGCACTTGGCATGGCCAAGCCTCCCACTGGGCTCCTCCTTCTGCCTGCATTTTAGGATCTCAGCACCAACCTCTATCCCCTTCACCCCAAGAGGGATTGCTCCCTACTACTGCCAACCCTGTGTTTTGGTGGCTGCAGCCAGCAGGGCCCTTTTGAGAGTACCTGGTCTTTAGAGCACAGAGGGAAGGCAAGAGGACAAGGAGAGGAGAGGGGGGCATTTACAGATAAGCAGGCCTTACTGCTATACCAATGGGCATTTCCTTGAATCTGAGTAAAGTAAAATAAAATGAGAAATGAGTCAGAAAGCCATCCACCGCAAGTAATCCGTCATCTGGTGCAAACCTCTCATTATTATATTTTAGTTGGATTCCAGGGCACAATGAACATTTCAGGAGATGAGGGCAGAGCCCAACAGTCCCACTTCTTTGTCCCCAAGGAAAAAGCTTCAAAGATAAAAATAAGTGAGGCAGGGGTCACAGCTCAGCAGCATAACTGCCTGCCTGACAAGTGTAAGGTCCTGAGTTTGATCCCCACTACACCAAAAATAATAATAATAATGATAATTTTAGGGTCAGCCAAATAGCTCGGCCAATTAAAGCGCCTGCAAGCAGGCACAGGGGTCAGAGGTTTGATCCCTGGGCCTGCCGTGCTGGCCCCACCTCTGAGGCGCACTCAGGTAGCAATTGAGATTGGGCATGGTGGTGAGCACCTGTGATCCCAGCTCTTGGGAGGCTGTGAACAGGTACATCACTATGAGTCTGATCTATTAGTGAGACCCTGAACAACCTGTTGACCCTTTCCTAAAAATAAAATAAAATAAAAAAAAAAGATAAAAATAAGTTATCCAGCCCACCCACTGATCAATCCCACAGAAAGCATTCTCAATGGAAAATATGGGGTTGTCCCTGCTCGTCCCCTAGCACCCCAAGTGAACTGATTCCTGTCTCTGGGTTTCCAGGTCAATACTTCTCCTGCAGGTTGGAGGGAGGGAGAGCAAGGGTTGAGGGGCCTCTGTGATGACCACCAAGTACAGTGCAAAGGGAGAGGAAACAGTACTTTTACGAGAAAAGCACTCCTTGTGCCTTCCCACTCCGTCTATCTACAACAGCAAAGAGAACACAGTCTCGGCCTACAGGACATGTGCCATGGCTCAGATGATCTTGGCAGCGGGAGATGAGAACAACCTCAACAGCACCCTCGTGCCAAAGCCAGCAAGCCACTCCAAACCTTGGGGTGTTTTCTGTGGCCTTTCATGGGCCATAATCACTTGACGTAGTGCCCTTCAGAACAAAGCCGGCTTTTTCTCCCAAACAGCTTAATATAATTTGAAAATTAGACATTTATTTTCAACCAACACAAAATAAATACATTCAGCACTGGGCCACCAGGTGGAAGAAATCCCACTTGTGTCAGCTATGCACCAAGGTTTGAAGCTCTTAAAAACAACAAGGGAACAGCGCTATTGGCCATTTTGCCAGAGGCTGGAACTGTGTCCCCTCTGCCATTCAAAGCACTACTGGTCTGCTGCTGCTCCTAGAAGCAGGGGGTAGCCCTCTAGGTGCCTCCTATGCAAAGCCTAGAAGGAGCTAAGAGGAACCAAATACCTACTGTTGGTCTCCACGCACATTTATCCTGCAGCGCAAGTTCAAACAAAACAAGGACAACTGAGGAGATGGGCACAGAATTAGCACCTTTCTCACAAAGAGCTATTTTCACAAAAGGAAAATAAGACATCAAATATATCTGAAAGCTGCCCTCCAGTCATGTTCTTCAACCCTTTTCAAAGGCAGCTCCCGTGAAACAATGTTCTCTCGGCCACACTACTTGCATAAAAACTGCCTGGAGTCGGCAGATCCAGTGTTCAGAATGGGTCACCCACTAAAAGGGAGGTGTCTGCATGCCAGGCTTTCCACTTCATTGTCTTTGGTGGACGAAGTGGGGAGGCCCATGAGGTGCCATTCACGTGGAGGAAGGATGCCCAAAGCATGGCCCCATCAACTCACCCACCTGGTCTTGGTGGCTCACAGGCACCCAGGCACCTCCCTACCTCCCCCAAAAATCTCACAGGAAAGCAGGAGAGCCAAGTGGAGAGGAGACCAAAAAAAAGCCAATTCTCATTCTTTCTAAAAATATTCCAGTTGTAGCTCATTGCTTTATGACAATAACTGAACTGGAGACGACAGATAAGGCTTTTTACTTTCCTCCTTTAGGAAGTGGATTGAAAAAGTGAAGACGCTTACCCATTTTTGAAATAGAGGACATGGGCTCTCTGAAGTCCTGTTTCTAGGAAAAAACCTAGTTCTTGATCGTGGGGAGCAGGGCCAGGCTTAGGGCTTCTGTTTTGAATATTAGTAAGGATTACCTAGAAGGGGAGAAAATCGGAAAACTAATCAGATGCACATCCACGCCGACTTCCTTCAAACCCTTGCTCTAAATGCACTGCACAATTTGAAAACCCGACTTCCTTTCACAAAGATCAGCACGTGGGCACAGGTGCAGGAGTCCAAGCACCGGGACAGCCGGGGACACCTTCTGCTAGGAGACAGCGGCCAGGTAGCCCAGGTAGGCAGGGCTTGCTCACCCAGAGAGCAGAGAATCAAGGCACACTTTTGAGTGGACATGCAGGAGATACATGAGAGGTGGCACACGGCATGGCAGGATATTGTCAGGGAAGCTGTGCCACATAAGCAGATCCTGCCCCTGGCACAAAGTCATTCACTGTCCCCCAAAAGCCAAGGTCAACAGCAGGCAGACTGTGGCTCAGCCCTGCCTGAGCAGGGGGCACTCCACTGAGCTGAGAAATGAGTGGAGCAAACCCCCCACTCTGCTCTCCATAAACTTGGTCTCCTTTCAACAGAAACATAGTATAAAGGTTTATATTTTTAGCCCTGAAAGAAAGACTACCAACTATTTGGAAGAAAGACTTGCAAGTGGAGTTTGTCACAGTGAAGAATAAACACATAGCTGCTAATCTCTTTAAACTTGCTAGTTATACAAAGCATTTCTCAAAGAGAAAACTGTCCCATGGCCCATGCAAAACCATGCAAGTGCTCTTCAGACAGGCTGCCCCTATTTGCTTAAAGTCAGTAGCTTTTCAAAAGACGCAGTTGTTAGCCAAACCCCAAATATCTTAGAGGTCTCTTCCTTTAAAAGGAGCTGAAGCAATTCCTTAGTTTCTCTAACCTACAAACTTTGGGGGAAAGAAAGTAGGAGGCAAGCAATGCACACATTGCCAATGAAGGCAAACCAGGCAGGTGACACTGGCATCTGGGCCACATGTAGGTGGGCATCTTACTGGAGCCCCTGGCTCCTTACCACCTGACATTTGGCTCTGCCCACAGTGTGCTATTCTGGGTCACATGAATTTCATACAAATTCTTGAACCAGCTTGTCAAGTTTTATAAAACGTACCTCTCATATTTTGACAGCCATTGGGGTTGAATTTGAAGATCAATTTAGGGAATACTACCATTTTTATAAATTAAGTATTTCAATCCATGAACATGGGCTGCCTTTCCATTTATCCCGATCTTCCTTACTTTCTTTTTAACAGTGTTTTATAGTTTCTAGTGTACATGTTTTTATTAAATTCCCTTGTATTTTGTTCTTCTGAGTCTATTATAAATGTGATTGCTTTTCTTAAATTTATTTTGTTTTTTAAATTTTATTTATTTATTTATTTATTTATTTGCTTGTTGTGTTTGTTTCTTTATTTACTTATTTTGTGGCTGGCTCAGCCTGCCCTGGTGGTGGGGCTGGCGCAGCATGTGGTGCCGGGGATCGAACCACAGTCCCTGAAGTTGCCTGAGCTTTCCTAAGCAGGCGCTTTAGACCACTGAACCATCTCGCCGGCCCCTCTTAAATTTATTTTGGATTATTCACTGCTGGAGTAGAGAAACGTGATATGCACATACTAACTGTAGATCCTATAACCTTGCTGAACTTATTATTAGATCTTTTTAAATAGTTTCCTTAGAATTTTCTATGAATCATATCATGTCCATAATAGAATTTTCCTTCCCCTTTTAAATCTGGACACCCTTCCTTTTTCCTTGCCTAAGTGCTCTGGTTAGAGCACCTTCTGTTGTACTGAGTACAAGTGAGAAAAGCAGAAATCCTGTCTTGTTCCTGATGTTGGAGGGAAAGCCTCCAGCCTTTTAGCATTACATAGTTGCTCGATGCAGGGTTTTGGTAAGTGCCCTATATGAGACTGAGAAAGTTCCTTCTATTTCTAGTTTCGTGTGTATCATGAAAGGGTACTGAATTTATTTTTTCTTTTTCATCTGTGACTTCTGACAGAATCCAAAGAGGAGTTTCAGCCTCTCCTCTGGGTTTTATGGAGGCTTCCTTTACCCTTCCGTGTTAGCCTCTTAAGACATTGCGTCAACCTTAAAAGGGCTCAGGAAAGGGCAGAAAGGGTATTGAATTTTGTCAAATCTTTTTTTCTGCATGAGACATTCATGTGATAGATGGGGGGATTAACTGATTTTCAGATGTTAAACCATCTTTAATTACTGCAAGGAGTCTTTCTTGGTCATGACATATAATCCCTTCTGCAGATGCTCCTTGATTTACAATGAGGTTAATTCTTCTGGTCACTAAATACAGTAATTTAGAAATGCATTTAACAAACCTAATCTACTAAATTTTATAGCTTAGTTTAGCCTACCTTAAACATGCTTAGAACATTTACAATAATCTAGAGTTGGGCAAAGCCATGTAACACAAGGTCTACTTTCTTTACAACTCTCAAAGTTTATGGGACAAGAGTAGGATGTCATCATTACTTCTGGGAATTGGTAACTTGTGTCTTCTTTCTTTTATTCTTGCTCAGTCTTGCTTTTTTCGATCTTTTATTGATCTCTTCAAAAACTAGCTTTTTAAGATCAATGATACTTCTCTGCTGTTTATTTTTCTGATTTCTCGTCCTTAAGATTTCGGTTCTTGGGGCCGGAGAGATGGTTCAGTGGTCTAAAGCGCCTGCTTAAGGAAAGCTCAGGCAACTGCAGGGACTGCGGTTGGATTCCCAGCACCACATGCTGCGCCAGCCCCACCACCAGGGAAGGCTGAGCCAGCCACAAAAATAAATAAAGAAACAAACAAAAAAACAAGTAAACAACTAAAATAAATAAATAAATAAATAAATAAATATTTTAAAAAAAAGATTTCAGTTCTTCTGTTTTCTCTGATTTTTTGTTTGTTTGTTTTTACAAGAAGCTATTTTTTTATTTAATACTTTTAATAAGAGATAACAATGATAGTCTCAAAACTAATACATTCACAATAATGACACATTGCATATTGTTGTCCTCATAGTAGTTATACAGAGCACAGGGTGTAGACGTGATAAATTTTCTAATCGATATTGATAAGAAAGAAAAAAAGAAAGAAAAATTTCTTTCTCTTTGAACTAAGAGAAAATAGTTATACAGATAGTCCCATGATCCATAATTGCAGTGGGTTACCAGTGAAACTGGTGATGTTGAAGGTTGTTTATTTAAGCCTCTTACAGCTCATCATAGTAACCTAGCTCTGCGTTTTATGCCTTGTAATTAAGCTTTTCTGCTGGGTGATCAAGGGCAAGTTAAAGCAAGACCTGTATAACAAAACTTTCATCTTTTGTATTTTCCAAGGTCAAATCTTCTCAGGATTAACTTTGGAACCATATACAGTGTTTTGTAGAACTGTTGCCAGTGTCAGCCATCAGGATGAGTCACGGCCATTGCTTGACCAGTTTGCTCTCTGTGAAAGCCTGAGAGAATATTTTCTCCCTAGGTGACTTTCCCTAGACACACTATACTTCATTTATCCCTTTCCTCTGAGGTCCCATAATCGCCTTGAACAGAAAATTTGGGAAAACACTGAGTTATAGGATGTTACAGTACAGGTTCTCTTATGTCCTGAGTCCTCACTGACCTTGAAGGGCTAGAGCCAAAATGATGGCTATCCTTGTAGCCTTTCTTTTTCTCTAGTTTTTGGTCTGTTAACTTACATTCTCAACTTTCCAGCAGAGAAGCTTCATGATACTATTACTCTATAACATAGGTAATTGAGCTTAACATCACTGTCTTTCTGAATATCAAACATCTTAGACTTGGCTTGACATTGGTATTTTCCTTCAATCATTGATATTCTAATAAATCTCTATAGAATGTGATAAAAGCATTTACACATTTTTACACAGACATTTAGAAATCCAAGGATGTACAAAATGGTAGCCTGTCAAGCCTATGGCATTTTGCTTAGTCTCTTACTCTCAATTAATACTCTTTTTTGTTTCTTTGTTAACTAACCATTTACTTGAGAGAGAGTATAGCAGTAACTGAGTTTACATTAGAAGCAGTACCCATCTAAAAGTCCAGAATGACATGCATTCCAAGCGTAGTTTTACTGTTGCATGTTGCTAACATCAACGTGAGAAACCATTTGAAGGTTCTTAGGACCAGTATCTAATTCATCCTGGTACGTAAGTGCATGGTTCTGCTCCTGCTGTGTTGCCTCTCTTTTCTGCTTCCAGTCACTTCGTTGTTTAATCCATAAGTCTTTGATTTCCATTCAGCTGTGTTATGCCTTTACATTTTTATTCTTTAGATTTCTTGTACTAGGGAGACTATACGATATTTACAAATGTAGGTCTGGTTTATTTTACTTAAGAGTATATGTTCAATATACATCCATTTATATATGAAGTCTTCCAGTTTATCATTCTTTACAGCTGAGTAGTATTCCATTGTATTAAAAATGCCACATCTTTTTTAACCATTCTTCAAATGATGGACATTTTGGGTGTTTCCAAGATTTGGCTACTACAAATTGGGTTGCTATATACACACAGGTGCACAGATATTGATT
>PVKN010024110.1:0-14549 GCA_004027915.1 Capromys pilorides
AAGCTAGTCAATACTTGGTAACCAAAAATGGAGACATGATGATTTTATTATAGTTTTTCATTAGTCATTAAAAAAGTGCTAAAGAATTTATCAGCACATTTTTTATTAATTTTAATGAGAAAGAAATAGCAATAAGACAGCTTCAGAACAGGTTAGTAAGACAGTTACAATAATTAATACACTGCATATTATTGTCTTCATAGTAGTTATTCAGAGTACAAGATGCAGACATGATATCTTGTCTAAATACTATTAGCACAAATCTTTTTTCTCATTCAACTAAGAGGAAGTAGCTACATACCTATCCTAACTATTTTTTTCACTACAAAATGGTCCTTCATTTATATCCCCCTTGTTTGTTTTGCCAGAGATGGGTGTTCCATTGCCATTCAAATACTGTAGGTGTAAAGACAAAACAAACAAAATAACAAATATTGTAGGTGCATGAATTCATCAAAACAACCCAATATAGTCTAATAGTCCATAATAGTAGTGGGTTATCAGCAGACCTGGCAATGTGAGAAGTTGCTGACTTGAGCCTTTTACACCTCAGCATATTACTAGGGCTTTACTATTTTTTTTTTTTTTTTTTTTTGTGGGACTGAGGTTTGAACTCATGACCTTGCACTTGTCAGGCAGGCACTTGTGCCATGGAACTATCTCCCCAGCCCCCGGTTTCACTTTTTATATTTAGATTTTTCTGCTGGATGGTTAAGAAGAAGATAAAACAAGACCTATATACAAAAAATGCAACTTTTGTATCTGTGTCCACTCATTTAACTGAAGAATAAATCTGCATACAGACTTGTATGTAAAAAAATCTAACAGAGTATTTCTTTTCCCTAGTTCTGGAGATGGAAGGCAGAACATTGCACATGCAAGGCAAGCACTCTATCACTGAGCTATATACTCTAGTCCAATAGAAAGTTTTACCAATGACTTTACATCCTTCATAGGTTTCACTATGCAGTGCAGACTAACCTTAAACTCACAGTAATCCTCCTGCCTCAGCCTCCCATATGCTAGGATTACAGGTGTATGCCATCATTCTTGGCTTCACAGACTACTATGTTTTTAAAAGCTCAGGAGCAAATTATAGAAATCACACTTCTGTGGGTGAATCTCTACTTGGGCTAATGGAAAGCAGGTCAGGCCTGCTGCTCCCTGGTAAACTGACCTGACCCTGGAGAGAGGCAGTCCAAGTATCAGCAGCATTCCCTGTGAACAGTGTTGCTAAATATCAGGAGTCCAGTCTGGGTTGGGTTGTGCTCATGGCAATTTATCTGCCCATGAGCTTATAACTTCCTTATAATAATAGCCTAGGAATTTTTTGGGGTTTCCATTCATAACAGCCAAATTTAATGCCTTGATAGGAATGCACATAGGAAGGATTCTGGAAACCTGGACAAACTGGATTCAGAGCCCTGATCCTAAACACTGAGAGGAGCAAAACGGATGAAGAACCATACTACTATTCCTGTACCTTTTTTAAACATGAACATGCACATACATATTTGCATGCGAACTTGGTACAGTGTTCACTTTTGTCAACCTGACTGACACCCCCCTACACACACATTTCAGCCTTGCTATTTCTAAGAAGCAGAGCAGTGCACATAAGACACATGCTAAGGTCACTATGATCTTAGCATATACTAACCAGCTGCCTTACTCCTCACACTTCTATCTCACATCTATTCTCCTTGACAAAAGTCACCAAGAAGTTTATGAGGAGGATGCTCATTGGAACTGGAGTACAAAGTCTTTTGCTCTCTCTGCCAGTTGATGACATCTCTAACAGTGAATCTCCATCCAAGAGAAGCATGTCCACTGCCTGACAGTTTGGTAGCCATAGTGGTGGCTGCAGAGTGACAGAACTTGAACTCTGCATTTGTGCAAAAAGGCAACAACACCAGGTAAGTCAAGGAATAAAATTTTCTGCTCTGTTCTTTTACATGCTTTTTCTGGTATGACTACAGACTTATAGCATTAACAACTTTTCAACTTCTGAGAATTCTCAGCCTGTCCACTATAGTATTACTATGTACTGTATTAAGTTATCCTAAGTATTCATAAATACCTACAATTACATAACCACTAAAACAAAAACAAAAATGCCAATAAAAATTATTTTCAGGCTGGCCAGGTGTGGTGGCACACGCCTGTAATCCCAGCACTTGGGAGGCTGAGACAGGAGGATCGATGTGAGTTCGAGACCAGCCTGGGCTACAAAAGTGAGCTCAAGGCCAGCCTGAACTGGATAGTGAGACCCTGTCTCAAAAAGACAGAAAAAAAAAAAAAATTATTTCCAGGCTGAATCAGTTTAAAAACAAGCCAGGTACAGTGGCACATATCTGTGACCCCAGCATTCTGAGAAGCTAAAGGATCACAAGTTACAATTCAGTCTAAGTAATTCAGTGACTTAGCAAGACCATGTCTCAAAATGAAAAACTAAACAGTTACACACATATATACACACAGAAAACCAACACAAAGTAAAACAAAAACCCTAAGGATATACTTACTATGATGGTCCTTCATTCAATGTCAGTACCACAAACAAAATAAAATAAAATGAAGAGGGCAAGGTGCTCAGAGACCACAGCTTCATTATAAAGCATTTAAAGGAGGCAGAGCCTCAAGATATCTGGCAACTCAGTTCAAGTTTTCCCTCAGTAGGCTCTGTATGCCTGCAAGAAGCACAGAATTGATCTTCAGAGCTGCCTCTTCACAGTAAAGCCACACCCACCCTTCTCCACTAGCTGTCCTTCTCAGCCTCCTGCATTTACTTCTGCTCCACACAATGCTTCATTTCCTTGCTGGTTTTCCTCTTCTTTCCCATCTTGGATAAAATTCTCCAGGATGACAACACACAATGGACAAAGCAGTGTGTCACTGTCTTCCTAGAACCTGCCTCTTCTAGGAATGTTAATTAAGCGGGTATCCTCTGACCTTATGAACAGAGGGCACTGTTACTCTGCATTCCTGCAATCATCATTCTCAGGACTTGTCATGCTTTCAGAATGAAATCTCAAAATGCTCAGGTGCCTAATAATCTTGCACTCACTACTAATACCCCATTTCCCTCCCAGCTCTCTTCCCACAGTCATGGTGGTATAAAAAACCAGGCAGAACTGGATTTGGGTCACTGCTTTACTGGTTAATGACAAGATAACATCCTTAGCCACTGAACACTGGCTTTTTCATCATCAAACATAGTTACCAAAGCATGAAGTTGGGCCTCACCTCACATCAAGTACAAAATGGACCAAAGACTCAAATGTTTTGAATCAGAACTGTGTTAAAAATTATAATAGGGGGCCTATGAGGTAGCTCAGTGGACTAAAGCACCTGCTTAGGCAAGCTTAGGCAAGCTTAGGCAGGCTGAGTGGGCCAGAGTCTGGGTGTAGTGGTGCATGCTTCCAGTGCTGGGGAGGCTGAAAGCAAGAGGATCACTGAGTCCAAGTTTCATAGTGAGACCCTGTAACAATCAAATGCATTAAAAAAAAATTAAGATAGAATAAAGGATGAGTACAAAAGCCTGCACAGTTATGTGTCAAAGACAAATAGAATAAAATGTTAATGTGAGAGCTTAAAAAAATTAAATTCTTAGGGGAAAACATGGATTTAAATCTTTGCTACTTCAGATGAAGCAAGTTTCTAATGCATGACACTAAAGGATGAGGGAAAATAGAGAAATTGATCAAAATTATAAACACATGTTTAAAGGTTGGCAATGGTGGTGCATTGCTGTAATACCAGAACTTGGGAAGTGTTAGTAGGAGGATCACTGTGAGTTTAGGGCCAACCTGAGCTACATAGTGAGCTCAAGTTAAGCCTGGAATACACAGTGGGACTCTGTCTCAAAAACCAAAAACTCCATATGTTTCAAAGACAATACTTAAGAAAATGAAAAGGAAATTTATAGAATGGGGAAAATTTTTGCAAATGTACACCTAAGATATGTCTACAAAAGATATAAAGAACTGTCACAAGTCAATATCAAAACAATGATCAAGCCAGGCTGTGGTGGCGCACGCCTGTAATCCCAGCACTTGGGAGGCTGAGGCAGGAGGATAGGTATGAGTGCAAGACCAGCCTGGGCTACAAAAATGAGCTGAAGGCCAGCCTGAACTGCATAGTGAGACCCTGTCTCAAACAAAACAAAACAAAAACAATGATGGAATTAAAAAATAAAGGACCAAAGTAGATATTTTTCCTGAAAAGATACAGGATACCTTCATCTTAAAGGACTAGAGATCAAAATCACAATGTGAGGGCTGAGTTATGTACGGCCTAGCAGTAGAGGATGTGTGTGGCCCTGGGTTAAAGCTGAAGTATTAAGAAAAAATATCAAACTATCACAACCGTGATACCATTTCATACACATTAGGATGTCTATAGTAATGTTTTTTAAAATGACAGTAAGAGTTGATGAGAATGTGGAAAAGCTGGAATCCTATATAATGTGGCAGAGATATGAACCACAAAGACCCTTTGGAATGTTTTCTACCATTTCCTGAAATGACTTGAGAGAATCACTATGATCCAACAACTCTACTCCCACACAAACATCCAAGAAAAACAAAAGTACATTTCTAAACAAAAACCAATATACATGTATTGACAGCAGCATTATTCATAATATACAGAGTAGAAATATCTTAGCATCCATTAACAGATGGAGTGTGACATAGCCACACAACAGAATATATGTGGCAGTAAGAAGGAAAGACACTACAACATAGCTGAATCATGAGAACTGTGCTACATGGAGGACCATAGTCACAAAGGACCACATATTATATGATTCTACTGTAGAAAATGTCCAGAACAAGTAAATCCAGAGACAAAAACAAGGTAAGTAATTGTCTAGGGGTTGGGGGAAGAGGCAGTGATACCTAAGAAATGTAGGGTTTATTTGGAGTAATAAAAGTATATTAAAGAAACAAAACTGCACTGAGACCCCACTTCTCTCTAGTCAGAATAGTATCAAGAATATAGAAAACAACATAGATTGGTTGAGAGTACAGGATGGGGCAGGGGAGGAAAATTCCTATACTGCTGGTGGCAATATAAATTAGTAGTCACTTCTTAAAAAAAAAATTAGTCTTTAATAAAAACAAAACAAAACAAAACAAAACTATTTTTTTTTTTTTTAACTGGGAATCAAGCTCAGGATCTTGCCCTTGCCATATAGACACCTGTGCCACTGAGCTATATCCCCATCTCCTCAAAAAATTAAGAACAGAGTTACTGTTGGATTTAGTCATATGGCTCCTTGGTATATACCCAAAGCAATAAAAGTCACCACACTACAGGGATACCTCATACCCTTGTCTTCTATTGCACAATTCACAATGGTCAAGATACGGAATCAGCCTAGATGCTCTCAACAGATGAATAGATAAAGTGTGGCACATATACACAATGGAGCATTATTTGGCCACAAGGAAGAACAAAATTCTGTCATTTGCAAGAAAATGGATAGATCTGGAGACTATCACGTCGAGTGAAACCAGCCAGATTCAGAAAAACAAACAACTGAGTGTTCTCCTTAACATGTGGAATCTAAACAAGATGACAAAGTAGAAAGGAGACAGTTATCAGACAAGAGGGGCATCAGAAGGGGTGAAAGAAAAATAAGAGCAGGTAATGGGGCATGGATGAAGCAAAATACACTACACACAGCTTAACCCCTAATGGGAAACAAGGTGGGGGGGCAAGGGGTGATGATACCTATGTATATAAGTGATCAAAAGGGTGATGTCTGTGAAAATAATCTAAGTGTGTTATGTGCATGTACAAGTCTGCCAAATGAACCTCACTAATCTATATGACCAATAAATAGGAAAAATACTCTAAAATTGATTGGTAATGGTTGCAGAACTGGTGAATATAATAAAAGCCTGCATAGTAGGTGAATTATACTTCCAAGAGCTGTTTTTTTAAAATTATTATTATTAAAAAGTCATTCCTCTAGGAAATACTCCCTAACATGACTTACTTTTTTAGGCATCCCAATTTTTCTTTTCTTTTCTTTTTGAGGCAAGGTCTTGCTATGCAGTTTGGGCCGGCCTTTGTTGACTTTTGTAGCCTGGATGCTGGCTTCAAACTCTTAGAGATCTTCAGTGCAGGGATAACAGGTGTGTGCCACCACACCCAGTTCCAGCGCCAGGTTGAAGGGCAACAGCCTAGGATTCCAGGGCCGGTGCTGTGTACCTGAGGTTCTGGGGCCTGTATAGCATGTGGGGCTGGGGATTGAACTCAGGACCTTGTGCTTTCCAGACAGGTGCTTATGTCTCTGAGCTATCTTCCCTGCTCTCAATTATTATTATTATTATTATTATTATTATTATTACTCCTCAAAAAATTAAGAATAGAGTTACTGTTGGATTTAGTCATATAGCTACTACTACTACTACTACTACTACTACTACTACTACTACTACTACAACTACTATTACTACTACTACTTCTTAGTACTGGGCACAGAACTCAGGATCTTTAAGTTATATCCCAAGCCCTTTTCTTATTTTTTAATATTTAAGACTGGAGTTTGGGGAGATAGTTTGGTGGCATAAATGCCTGCCTGGCAAGCACAAGGTTCTAAGTTTGATCCCTGGGTCCACATGCTGTGCTGGCCCCAGGACCCCAGGTGCACTCTCCTGACCACAGAACTGGGCATGGTAGCATATGCCTATAATCCCCACACTTGGGAGGCTGAGATAGGAGGATCACTCAAAGTTTGAGATCAGCCTGGGGAGGCCACAAAAGTGAACACAGGGCCAGCCTGAACAGGGTAGAGAGACCCTGTGTTAAAAAGAAAAAGAAAAAAAATTGAGACAGGGACACATTAAGTTGCTCACGTTCTTGAATTTATAATCCTCCTGTCTCAGCCTCTAAGAGTGCTAGGATTCCAGGTGTGCACCACCAGGCCCAACTTGTCTCAACTCTTCAGATCAATGCAGATTCAGTGCATAGCTGTACTTGATTAGGAGCAGATGGTACTTATGTAGAAAAGAATCCTACCCTAGGAGTGAAGAAAACATCCAGTGCCAGTTTGGGCACTAACCACTTGCCCAGACAAATCTCACCAAGCCCAGGTTTCCTCATGATTGATGTTTCTTAAGAAAAGATTCTTAATTGAATCAAGACTCATAAAAATCTTCTTGCAACCTGTACTAATTTGAACTTAATGGCCAATGGAGAGTTCTAGGAAGACTAGGATAAGGAAAGAATTAGATATTCTTTAAAAGACTTCTGCCACCTGTGGTGGCAAATGCCTTAAATCCTTACACTCAAGAGGCTGAGGCAGGTAGATTGCTGAGTTGAGGCCAGCCTGGCTACCTAGTGAATTCAAGGCCAGCTTGGACTATACAGTGAGACCCTGTCTCAAAAACACAATAATTGCAGCAAAAAATAAAAACCCAAACAAACAAAAAGACTTCTGCAGAAATGTGTCACTATGCTCCGTGATGTCTGCTAGTGGAGTCTGCGGAAGGTGATAGGCACTACTTCTCTATGTGCCTGTGTCAAAGATTCAGGACAAAAATCAAAGCATGAAGGGAGAAGATGTATGTAATCATATTACACAAAGTCAAGGGCAAACATGCAGGATCAAAACCAGAATTACACATACTTGCTCAACTACTTTGTACCATGGATTTTCTAGGATAAAGAAAGCTCTCACCATCATACACAATTTACTATTATCTGCAGTACAACCACCACTGCCAATAACCACCAGAAAAATAGCAATCATTTATGTGCTAGGCTCTTCTTCATATGACTTCATTTGCTCTTCACAGTGCTCTGCAACTTCTGACTGGTGTACTTTTTAAAGATGAAAACTAAGGCTAAGAAAAAGTAAGTCTGTTGCTTACATTCTAATGTATCATTCAACTGAAAGGTCCTCAGAGTTTGGCTGATCTCAAATGCAAAACCAAATCCTAAGGGTATGGCTTTTTTGTAACCTATAAACCCGAAGGGAATCACAACCTTGCTAGTTCCATAAGCACACTGTGATGGCAGCCCAGCAGAACTGGGTGCCTTGTATGTCACTGTGTAACTTTAACAGGGTATCACTCCCAAAGCTTGGCCTCTCCCACTCTTCTGTCTCCTGCCTACTCAGGACCATGTGGACCTTGAAAGCCCAATTACCACTGCCCTATGAAGTCTGTTATAAGCATTCTTTGTGGAAATGACTTCCCCTTTTTCCCTTCTCAACTCCAAGAACACTTCATGAAGGAATCATGAAATACCTACTCTAAGTCAGCTATTCTGATGGCTATATAATTACTCTCAAAGACTTATTCTCAGCCATGGGGTGTGTGCATGCTTATAATTCCAACTACTCATATCATTGAAGCAGAAAAACCTCAAGTTCAAGGGAAACAGTAAGACTCTCTGTCAAAAAAAAAAAAAAAGTCTGCTTTACTATATGTTGTACATCAAGGACAACTGTATATATGTTATAGCCAGTGTGGAAAAATTGGCATATAGGCCATTTGCTTGCAAAATGCCCTTTTTTGGCTAAAGTATCTTTAGCAAAAATTCTTGGGCTGGAGCCATAGCTGTGATATAGTACTTGCCTAACATATGTGAGGCCTTGGGTCTGATCCCAGGACCCTCCCCAGTCTTGACTAATACCTTTAAAACTCTATTTAATTGATGGTCAGAGCCAATCTTCAGCCTCTAAGAAAACCTTAAAACTCACAACCTGCTTGCTATTTAATAACTAATTATTCAATCTGATTTTTTAAAAAATACCTTCAGGGCCAGCCAGCAGATTAAAGTATCTGCAAGCAGGCACAGCGACCAGTATTTGATCCCTAGGCCTGCTGTGCCAGCCCCACTCCTGGGTTGGCTGAGACGGCAACTGAGACTGGGCATGGTGGAGCATGCCTGTAATCCCAGCTCTTGGGAGGCTGAAACAGGATCACTACGAGTCCGATCTAGTAGTGAGACCCTGAACATGCTGTAGTCCTGTCCCTTAAAAAAAAGAAAGAAAGAAAGAAAAAAAAAAAAAAACCTTGAATGTTTTGTAAAATCTAGAATAAAGCTTTTCGTTTTGGTAGATTTCACTTGCCAGGTTACACCTGTTTTTAAAAAACAAGTTTATGAAAGGTATCCAAAATCACAGTGACATCAAAGAATGACTTTAAAAGAATTTCTTTAAAATTATGTGATTTTTTTTTTTTTTTTTGTGGTGGCGGGACTGGGGTTTGAACTCATGACTTTGCACTTGCTAGGCAGGCACTTATACCATGGAGCTATCTCCCCTGCTCCCTATGCAAGATTTTAGATGAGTTAATTTTGAATAGTGTTTTGCTCTGTGCAACATGTTAGATGCACACAGTACTGATATGACATTGAACTCACAACTTTCCCTTGTAACTAAAAAGGACAGATACCACATAGTATTTAAAGGCAAAGCAATTCTAGGGAAAAAGCAGGAAAGTGGCAAAGAAGATGCTTTGTGGTAAACAGTTTTTAGAGAATCAAGTACTTTTAAGTTTATCTTCACCATTTTCTAAAAAAAGTAAGAAGTGTATATATACCTTTCTCTATTATCAAGGTTTCCAATCATACATGTCTAGCCTTGTCTAGCATATGCAATGCCCTAAGTTCCATCCTGTGGTCATCATCACTCACTAAGTCTCCCATCTGTATGAGATGGCACCTGTTACACAGATGCACACATGGGGCAGTGTAAGTAGGGTTTGTCTTGAACTCCACTAGCAGGATCAAATTTTAGAGCCAAGGTTGGTAATACTGAATATTACACACAGTTAGCATCCCTAGAATTTGATGTTATTTATTTTTGGCTTTTGAGATGAGATCTCACTGTGTAGGCTAGGTTGGTCTCATGGAAATCCTCTTGCCTCAGCCTCCTGAATGTTGGAATTACAGGTATATGTTATCAAATTCAGCTAACGTCACATTAAGACTTGAAAAAAGAAAATGAGCAAGTATAGGGAATAGGGAATATCTAAGAGAATTCCATTATCATAATTTGAAAGCCAGAAGTCGTTCATTTTACAGTTCTTATACTGTACTTGCCCCCAAACCCTCCTTTTTGGAGAACAGGAGCCAGGTTCTGCTTTGATCAACCTAGGAGCTCAGTTGGGGATAAGTGCATGAAAGTGCACGAAGCCCTGCAGCCTAAGTGGCCACTTGGTAGCCTGTGACCTTCGGCAAGCTTTTATTTTTATTTATTTTATTATTTTATTTAATGGCCAGCTCAGCCTGCCTGGGGGTGGCTTTGGTGCACCCCGGTCCCTGTGGTTGCCTAAGCTTTCCTAAGTCGGAGCTTTAGACCACTGAACCACCTTGCCAGCCCCTTCAGCAAGCTTTTAAATTTGAGTTTCAGTTTCCTCATCAGTACAAGAGAAATAATATTTACTTTCTAGGTCTGTTGCCAGAATGATTTAAGTCAATATATGACTGTGCTTTTTTCTTCTTGGCATTCAATAAAATGCTCAGCCTCCAAATATTTGCCAACTACTCTAAAACCTACGTGTGATTCTAACACATGCTCCATTAATGTAGGTAACAGATTTTTTTCTAAAAATGAACTCACAGAGACCCTCTCAATTCCCCACCATCTTTTAAGAAAGCACCGCAAATGTCTATAATTCCAGCACCTTGGCATGAGGAGGATCTCAAGTTCAAGTCCTATCTGGGCAAGACTCTGTCTCAGAATTTTAACAAAAGGCTGTGATGCAGTTCAGCAGCAGAGTGCTGGGTTCCATGCCCAATATTATCAAGTATGACAACAAAAGCCCAAATAAACAAACAAACAAATAACAAAACCAGAAGGTTCAACATTTTTGGAATATCTGTTCTTTTGTGAAATTAATAAAAACTCCTCCAGAAAAAATATGACACACATAAATTTATATGTAGTTCTAGAAGCTCAGACCTAAAACTAGTTCAGTTTTATCGAGTAGATCCTGGTAGTCTACATATGTACGATCTCCTTGTCTTTTTGAAATTTAAAACTTTCATTACACACTTAAAGAAATTTCTGTGTACAACAGGCCTCCTCACAAGATTTATTTTCCACTTTATAGCATTCAACTTATAAAGTTGAAAATTTAGAAATCAGTTCTTCCTTAAGCTTCTAGGACTAGCTTGTAAACCTCATAGTTTCGTTTTGTTTTGTTTTTAAAGTTTATTTTTTTATTTTTTTATACCTCATTTATTTATTTACTTGTGTTCTGGCTGGCTCAGCCTGCCCTGGGGATGGGGCTGGCGCAGCATGTGGTGCTGGGGATCGAACCGCAGTCCCTGTGGCTGCCTAAGCAGGTGCTTTAGACCACTGAGCCATCTCGCCGGCCCCAACCTCATAGTTTTGTATAAAGCTTACCAAATTTCGGCAACACTTTTAAAGGATATGTAGGTTTGGTTCCATTTATAAACTTATACCCTATCATTTAAGCTATATTTTAAGTTAATCTATAATTTAATTCTAATATTTAAGTCATTTAATTAACATTTAAAAATAATTTGAGTTACATTATTATGTATATTATTTCTAAAATTTTTATTATTTATTTATTTTCTTTTTTTTGAGCCAGGGTTTGTGCAGGCCATCCTCAAACTCTCTCTGTAGCCCAGGTTGGCCTTAAACTCATAGACATGCTCCTACCTCAGCCTCACAAGTGGGATTATAGGTGTGGATCACCTCACACAGCAATGTGAATAATTTTAAATACGTAAAAATTGAACCAACCACAGTATTTAAATCCAATAGCACAAGGTTTATCGTACTTTTTCTCATTTCCAGATCTGAAACTCCATTCTCTCACCACAGTGAGAACCCTATCAAGTCTTATTATGGTTTGTGTCTAGATGATTCCCTAAAGCCTGTGTAGAATACAAAGGAGTGAAAGAGGCTTGCTCTCTGTTACAGCTCCTCCCTTTTTGTTCTTGTTGCTTTTGCTGTTTTCCACCATGAACTGCTGCCCTCTGCCATGTGCCACTCTTCCTGGGATCAAGCTGAGTTGGACTGAAACCTCCACAAACTGTGAGCTAAATAAACCTTTCTTTCCTTAATTTTGGGCATTGGATATTGTCCCAGCAAGGAAAGAAAAGTAATGGAGACAAGTCTGTACCCCTTATCCCTATTCTTTGACCCAGTCTTCTCAGTGACGAGTTGTACAGGTCCTCTACCCATCCTTGCATTGATGGGAACATATACTTCACTCTTGCAAGAGCAGCAAACTGGGGCAAGGATATAGCTCAGTGTCACAGCGCCTGCATGGCAAGTGTGAGGTCCTGAGTTGACTCCCAGTAAAAAAAAACCCAAAAACTGCTTTTTGGTTTGTGTCTAGATATCCTCTCCACAAAGCCTCATGTAGTCATGGGGTGGGCTTCTAGAGTTTATGGTCCAATGCTGGGGTTCTAGGTATGAGTGCTACACCAAAGGTGGGTAACCTGTATACAGTGTAAGGGAGGGGAAGAGGCTTGCTCTCTGCTTCTCCTCTTTTTGTGCTCTATCTGCTTTTGGTACTTTCCACTGCCATGAACTGGTCCTTGCCCTTCTTCCCCTCTACCTTGGAACCAGCCAAGTATGGATTGAAACCTCCACAAATCATGAGCTAAATAAACCCTTCTCTCTTTAACTTTGGGTATCAGGTATTTTGTCTTAGCAATGAGGAAAAAAAAAAGTAACTATGACAACTACTGGTATGATCTAGGAAATTATACTTGTACGTACTAGTCCTTGAAAATATGCATCTGAGAGAAGCACTTGAATTAAAACCAACATAAACTATTCTAACACAGAATGAGATTTGGACTTCATTATTTTGAGTAATGAGGGGAACAGCTGAGGAAGAAGGTCATAGTACATAGACCTAAATTGTTTTGAGCATATTATTTGGAGAAACCCAAGACATTGTGCCAAACTCAGAGCCAGATCCTAGGCACCCACTGTTACTCAGGATGCGGAGGCTAGAGGATCACTACATGATTAAGGCCAGCTTGGGTTATATAACAAGATCCTGTTTAAAAAAAACAAAAACAAAACACAAAAACTCTACTTGTTCCAAATATGTCTGGAAGGAATCTGGGTATCAGGCAAATCTGCTTGAGAATAGAAGACCTACAAGATAAAGTTTTCAAAGGATCAATGAAATAGCAGACTAAGCGCTTGCTTAGGTAAGCACAGGGGCCAGAGTTGGATCCCTGACACCACAAGCAGTGCTGGTGCCACCGAGCTGGAGATAGAGTCTGGGCATTGTGTTGCATGTCTGGGATCCCAGCATTAGGGAGGCAGAAAACAGAAGGATCACTACAAGTCCAAGCTGCATAGTGAGACCCTGAACAAGAATAAAAAAGATAAGGTTTTCAAGTGCCAACTAAGCTCTGGTGCTACATAAAAAGTTCTCAATGAAGAAACCAGTCTTTTTTTTTTTTTTCACCAGGAATCAAACTCAGGACCTCGAACTTGCCAGGTGCTTGCTGTGCCACTGAACTACATCCCTAGTCTACTTCTCTGTCAGTGGTATCAGGAATAAATAACTGCAATAATATACACATAATTAAACTTATGAATCCTCCAGTTACAGGAGCTTAAAATAGGTACAATGTTTTGATCTCTTAAAAGAAAAAACCCTATAGTTCCTTTATTGTCATACAGCAGTAAAAGTACGAAGTTTCTGTTTTGAACTGTGGTTTGTTCTGAGACAGAGTCTTGCTATTATAGCTTAAGCTGGCCTCAACTTTAAGATAATTCTTCTGCCTTAACCTTCCCAATGCTGTGATTATAGTTGTGTGCTTCATGCCTGACTGAAGAAATTTCAATATTCAAAGTAAGCTAATATTTTTAAAAATTTCAGCTTATAAGGAATTGAGATTATCGTTAGCCAACACTCAGTGTGAACTATTGTTATGAAAGTTCTATTCTGAAGTGATAAAATAGAATACACATTATTCGCTGTTCACTGTCCTCTGCTATGGCTGCTGCCTCAACTTCAGCCAACAAGGCTCCAGTGGTATCTTCTGGCCAAAGCAAAATAATTGTCCTTGCAACTACTTTGTTTTTCTGTAACAGATGCTAGTTTTTTTGTTATTTTTTTTGTCCTAACCATGTGGACAACAAATAGGGCTAAAGGTCTCCTGCCAGTCCTACATGCTTAGCAAGTGAAAAAAAAAAAATACATTCTTCTAAGAAGAAATTTTCCAAAACCAAACCATAGCATTTAAGATTCTGAAAATTCACAGGTAAGAGTCTGTTTACTCAAGTACATTGATTAATTAGAGTTGGTAATAAATCTAACCAATTTATTATTATTTTTTAATTTGACAGTGCTGAAGAGTCAATTTTCATTTTTTTCAAATTAACAGTTTAATGAATTGAGTGCCTGAAATTAATACAGATTTAGTAAAGATAAACAATAAATTAATGAGTTGAATTTCAGATACAAGAATTTTTCCAAATACTGTCAAGAGAAAAAAGATGAATGAGCTAGGGAAACAGTTCAGCAGAACAGTGCTTTCCTGGCAAGGACAAGGTCCTGAGTTTGATTCGTTTTTAT